>CM031234.1:1029966846-1030055524 GCA_018340775.1 Taxus wallichiana var. yunnanensis | reverse complement strand
GTGATATGTACCATGCGCACGACATGAGACACGGCTTGCCGTGGCCGATGATGATCGGATCACCTCGCTTCGCCTCCCTGACTCGAGGGAGGCCGCTTTCCACATGCATTCGATGGGGGCGCCGCTGAGATGGTGGAGGAGCACACTACATACGCTTGGGCACCAGTGATACCAGAAGTGTGCATTATAGGGAGCTATGGGCTATCGCGGATGAGGCGATTTTGGATTTACTTACATTTTTACTTCATTTGTTGGGCATATGAGCACATCATATGATCGTGACAAAGAGGTTACCTCAAGCAGCCGGGGCCACAGGTCATATATAGATACGGCTTTCAGAGGTGGTTGGGGGTCGTGGGGCAGCCACGAGCAGTGCTTGTAGGGCGGGATGTCGCCTATTATAGACATTTGTTAGAGGGCACGATGGCGGTAGATATTGTATGGAGACCTTATAGAGGTCATTACCTCGCAGAGAGCCGCTTACGATTGCGCCCGATCCAGTACACATTCCGGATAGCGGGGCAGACTGAGGCCGGGAGAGTACGAGAGGATACCCCGTAGAGAGGGTACGAGGCGCAGATGGGGCCGTGATAGGACGAGCCACCTCCCTTCCCTCAAAGTATAGGAGGGATGATGTGAGGCCCACCGCCCGCACCATAGCCCTCGACCCATATTGGGTTCTTTGAGAGGCCAGCAGGTGATGGTGTAGATGATGCTGGGTGTACGGGGGCATTCATGGTTTGGTGGGCTGGTCAGAGAGCAGCTAGGATAGCACCGCCGGCACAGCCAGACTTGGCTGCAGTGATAGCAGAGCGAGATCAGCTCAGGGGCCAGGTGCAGCTATTACAGGGCAATAGCTACCGCACGCACACGTATAGGTGTCCTACAGGCAAATAGCTAGCCCAGCAGCAGTAGTGCAAGCATGCATAGGCACCACCACCACCAATGGGCACAGCCATTCCCAGCACAGTACAGATACCACCACCAGCATGCAGGGTACGCCACAGCCCCTGCATAGGGGGTAATCGGGCAAGTAGGAGTCGGGGACTAGCCCCAATACCCTACGGTGGCACAGATGAGATATATGGAGGCGAGAGCGGAGGCCCGGTACTATCAGGATGTTCTTGATAGTACCGGAGCTGAGTATCAGCCATATGCGGCACACCGAGCAGAGACCTCGCATAGTCAGAGATCGCAGGGAGGTGCAGCCACAGCCGGTGTGTCTGTTACAGGTAGGAGGCGGGAGGCAGGACAGGGACCAGCAGGCAGACAGGCAGAGGGAGGTGGAGAGAGCTGAGGGGTCCCTGCACATTTGTATATTGGACATGGGCACCGGTCTGCGAACCGGTTGTGTTGATAGAGGCCTGCGTGCCTACATTTATTCATTTATTGATTCATTATAGACCGGCCTGCGAGCCGAGTACGGGTTGTACAGTTGATACCGGCCTGCGAGCCGAGTATATTTTTGATATGAGGGACCGGCCTGCGAGCCGAGTCGAGATGTTTGATAGTTATTGCGGCCTGCGTGCCGGCTTTGTTGGATGATGAGATCACAGAGGCCCCGATGCAGGGCACATTGTATATTTGAAACTTGTATATATATATAGAGATGATGTTTTGATCCACATGTAGTGTTTAAAATGTTTTTAAGTATTTCACAATGGTTTGTGATATAGAATGTATGATGAGTTTAATTGACATGTTGATATATGGATGATGTTGATGTCTTTTGCACGTATATATGGATGACATGTTATATGATGAAATGTTGCATGTTTTGGTGCTGGTTTTGGGACATTGTTATATATGTATCTGATGAGTTGGATCCAAATGATGTATAGATAGATAGTTTTTTGTTTTGTTTTGGTATCCTTAGTTGATGGCTTGTTTGTTTTTGTCAAATAAATGATGTTAATGAAATTGTAATGATATGTGTGGTGGATGGACAAATATGGATAATGGTGATGAGATGCAGGAAAAGAGGCGGGTGCGAAAAAAATTAGGTAAAAACGAAGAAAAGAACCATGTTTCAAAAAGGTAGTAGTGGTAACCGATATCGGTTAGGGAACCGATGTCAGAGGCGATGATCGATATCGGTCACATAACCGATACCGGTTATTTAGGGATGAGCTTTTCTAAAAATAGAAAAGCTAGGGTGGCAACTTAAGTTTTAATTTTGAGAGCCATGCAAGAGAAGTTAAATACGTGAACGCGACACTTTTGACGATGGGACAGGTATTTGAATGAGAGATTTGAGTGATAAGGAGAAAAGAGACAGGTATTGCATGAGATATTTAGGTGATAAGAAAAGAGATAGGGAAAGTGAATGCGATCCGAGATTCGAGACGGTAGAAAGGTGAATTTGAAAGAGTGGTGATCATGACGAGTAACGAGGAGAAGCATCTAGCAGGCGAGGATGAGAGGGAAGACAAGTGCCACCGCAAGTGCGCAACCCAAGAGGTAAACGTTTTGGTTGTGATTTGATTTTTGCATGTTTTGTGAATAGGAGGGAGATTAAGTGGGTAGATATGAGAAAGAAAACATGATAGCAAGGGTTATAGATGAGGTGAGTGTTACGGGGTAGGTAATCGTGGTTCGGTGTATGTTCAGATGTACAGAAAGGAATAAACGCTCAAATTATCGTAGGTGGTGTATTTAGGTATGCAGATGAAGGTAATAATGACCGATATCAGTTAGGGATAACCGGCATCGGTTACTCAACCTAGTACCGTTAGCTATAAATGATACCTGGGTCTTTGAGGAATTTCAATTTGAGAAAAAACCCGGGATTTGAGGAATGAATGGTTGCTTGTTATTTGGATGTATGCGCAGCAGAGGCGGGGTTGAGGATGAATGATAGTGTACCAGTATTTGCTGTCACTAATCCGAGCGGATGTAACGCCATTGAATGGACATTGATAAATTGTTTGGGGTTAAGTGGAATCCGCTTATTATTCACTTAATCACACGTAACCATGCTATGTTACGAAAGCGTTGATTGAGAGATGGAATCCAGAGAAGAATACGTCTATCTCGCCAACAGGAGATGACAAAGTAACATTGGAAGATGTGTTCCGTATTTCGAGACTCCCGATTATAGGAACACCAAGATATCGTGCAATGCCTAAGCGTGGGGGGGCAGCGATAAGAAGAGATTTGGTCCATACGCACGAGATTTGACACAACGAGGTTTGACATTTACGTATGGCATAATGTATGCAAAGACACCCGAGGAGACAAGGTTAGCAGTGATATTAATGATAGTGGTAGGGTATTATGCATTACCGAGGGCGGAAGGGGGAAGATTTTCAAAGGCATTGATGTGTGTTATTTGGGAGATGATGAAAGGAACGTGACTTTTGCATGGGCACCGCATATTTGGCGGAGCTATACAAGGGTTGATGGGCTCAGAGGCGAAATCACGGGGACTACATTGGATGGTTCATACTTATTACACTGTTGGGCCTATGAGCACATTGTGTGTGTGCGGCACCAATAGGCGACCCATCTGGGGCATAGGAGAGACCGGAGTACTGCAGAGGTGGGGTTTGTAGACGATGGGTCCAGGCATTAACAAGAGGCAAGATCCCAGCCGTGTGGGTGACATTGAGTATTATAGCAGTGTATGGGAGAGGGCATTTATGCATGGATATTTGTTGAGGCCTTACGGGAACTATATGGTAACAGAGAACATAGCCGAGGAGTTGAGCGGTGTAGAGCGATTGAGGTGGATCGCGGGGCACAGCCTGAGTGAGTATGAGAGGATTCCTATAGATCACGTACATGACAATTTGGATTGGTGCAAGATATACCAGCTTATAGACCATATATGAGGATCAATGCAGAGGCAAAGATTCTCACCTCCCTCGGCCAACACCTCCGTAAGGTCCTAAAGAAGTAGATAAAGAACCGATCGCAGGTAATGGATGCAGGAACGATAGAGGCCTATAGATTATGGTGGGTAGCATAGCTGCGAGGTGTACGTGATCATCCCCGACATAGCTAGGATTACAGCAGAGAGAGATCGTCGTAGAGTTTAGTTTAACGACCTCCAAACGCAGTGAATGAGACAAGAGGATTGTTAGTGGTCATGGAGTCACGAGCACGGGGACTAGAGGCTGGATTCCTCCATGCAGGGAGCGTATTCATATGTTACGGGAGAGATTAGCAAATCGCTGGGTGGTACCAATAGCCATGGTACCGTTGAGGACAGAGAGGCCCGGTGAGTGGTGTCGCGATCACGATCATCCCCTAGTTCGGGATGAGGCATGAGGGTCTAAGTAAATGTTAGCAAGGTATAAGAATAAATAAGGATGCCGACCTGCGTGTCGATGATGACAGAGAAGATGTATGTGTTTAACATCTAAATAAAGCTGAATATGTATGTTGATTTGAGTTACGATAATAATAAGAATGTTTGTGTTTTGATTTTCGGTGTTTTGAAAAAGGATAAAGAGGAATGTGATGAAATAGAAATACACAAAAAATGTTTATATTTACTACACATGATAGGTTATGGTAGGGGATGGTCAAGCTAACCTTGGGAGATTCCATGTCTCCAAGTGCCGCCTACATAGCCCATTGACAAAGCAAGGAGGGGCCTCGACTGATGTAGTTCTCCCTAGACCAGGGAGAGGTGAATTCAGGCAATTTAGGTATGGTTAGGCGATTGGTTGGTTGGTAAAAGTATTGATAGTAATATTGGTAAGGTAAGGTTGATGGTGTTGGTAATGAATTGGTGATGTTGTAAAAGGTATAAGGGAAGCGTAAAGTTAGCCTACCCAAGTGGTAGTGGAATCATGTCCTGATTAAGATCAACACACAATCCTAGATGCAAGGCAAAGAGGAAAGAGTGCTCCGCAGGTGAACAGAGCAAAACAAACCACACAACATAGAACGAACTTGAAGCCCTAGGTACCGGTGCATAGACGAGAAGTCAATAGGTGAAAAGAGTTGTATGATCACAACATATCAGGTGTACGTCACGTCCCTTGAGTTGAAACAAATGGTGAGGTGAGGTGAATGGTATAGTTGAGGTACGGAGAACTTATTACAAAGTGAGTGTTCTGACGAAAGAGAACCTACCCTAAATAGACAAGTCCATGACCCAAAAAGTTCTTTTGAATGAGGCTTTTATTTTACTGAATATAGACTGATCGATGCGGGAAGTCTACAAGGGATATTGATTGTGCTATTCTTGAGGTCTTCACAAAGCTGATCCATGAGAAGCTTGATAAAGGTTCGATTGTGTATAGTTGTCCTTCGAGGAGTAGTTTATTTATAGTAGCAGTATATGATTTTAGTGCATAGCTGTCCTTCGGGGAGTAGTCTATATATAATAAAGCAAAGAATAATTTGGCATATAGCATGTCCTTCAAGGAGCAATCTATATATAATTTAGATAGCTAGATGTTCTTTTGACGTGAAGCATCTAGTTTGGTAGGAAGTTTGACTCAAGAAAATCCCATAAGAAGGTGTTATTTTAAGACTTTAAAGTCATGGACTAGACTAAAAAGGGGAGGGCATCATTGAGGGAGGTGAGAAGTGAGCTTGATTTTATTTGGAGATGTAGGAAACAAAGTGTATGTGAAGGTAAATGAGCTTAAGGGACGAGCAAGAGGTAGATAAGAAGTGATATAACACTAAATTCAACAAGAGAATGGTCGAAGATGCAAGGCATTAAGGGTTCAGCTCAGTTTACCATTAAGTGAAGCTAAACGATAAGTGCCCGATCCATAAGTGTGAGTGATTATATAAGGCCCGATCCAATTAGAGCAAATTTTCCACGTTTGCTCTTTTCTAGTTTGGTTACATGTTGATTCTCTTTGAGGACAAGATCACCAACCTTAAAGGTACGCTCATGAAGTCGCTTATCATAAGCACGCTTGATACGCTTTTGGTAGATTTGAAGGTGATCGAGAGAGTAAGAAGACGTTTGTCAAGAAGCTCCAATTGGGCTAACCGCCTGGCAGAAATAATCACTGGTGAGAATATCCCGAAGAGATATTCGAGGGAGGGTATTTGTATTTCGAGAGGTAAGACAGCCCTTGGTACGATATACCAAAAGAAAAGGTGTAGCATTAGTAGAGGTACGAATGCTAGTACGATAAGCCCAAAGGGCAAAGGGGATGTGATCATGCCAATTTCTTCCGCACTATTGACAACTTTCATGAGGATTTTGCTTAGGTTTTATTAGAGGATTCGGCTTGTCCATTTGCTTGTGGATAGTAGGGTGATGAGAAGCTAAGTTTAATACCAAAGTTGTCACAAAGGTCTTGTAATAACTTATTTTTGAAAGATTTTCCATTATTTGTTATCGGGAGATGAGGAACACCAAAACGACAGAATAATGTGGTGGTTAATGAACTCTACAATTTTTTATTTTTGGTTGAAATGAGTGGAATAGCCTCCACCCATTTTGTGTAATATTCATTCAGTTGTGATAATCCATCGGTGACGTTGTGAAGAGGACGGGTTAATCTCACCAATAAGGTCTAAACCCCATTGTGAGAAAGGCCAAAGATCTCGGTGACCTGTAGGGGGTGGCTAGGAGTATGTCAAGGTTGGTGTGTTGTTGACACATAACACAACGCTTAACATATTTGTAGTAATAATTATTGAGAGTGGACCAATAATAACCAAGGCGAAGGATTCGCTTTGGCACATGCAAGGGCCGCTAAAATGTCCGCCACAGATACCGTCATGGACCCGCTGGATGGTATGGGTGACCTCCGCGCCGGTGAGACATCAAGGAGGATGCCATCAAGGCCACATTTATAAAGGAGTCCCCCATAACTACATAACGAGAAACGCAGATTAAGAAAAGCGCGTTTTACTAGTACTAGTAAGGTCGAAGGGAGAACAGAGGTCAGAAGGTAGTCGTGGAATTGGTGATACCAAGTATCCCCGCGAGTTAGCGTAGAGACAAGATTTATCATACAAACTACCGGGGTTGAGTAGGATGGGGCAAAAAGTTGTTGGACCAAGACGAATAATTCAGAGTCAGTTGATGAAGCTGGAATTTGCGAGGCTAAGCAAGCCATAGTATCCGCAAATTTTTTAGTGGAGCGGGGAATGGTTTGGATAGAATAGTGAGTAAATAAGGCTAGAAGTGAATCCACGTAGTGTTTGTACTTTTGAAGTTCCTCATTTTTACATTGGTAGATGCCCATAACTTGATTGACTACCAATTGAGAGTCACCAAAAATATTGATAGATTTGATACCTAAGTGCAGCGCCACCTGGAGACCCAGAACAAGGGCTTCGTATTCCGCTGTATTATTAGTGCAAGGGAAATCGAGTCGGAATGAAAGAGGCATAGGCTCGGCATCGGGAGGAATGAGAACAACGCCGGCTCCTCCACCGCGCTGGCATTTGGATCCATCAAGAAGAGGGTCATTGGATACGACTCCTCCGAGGATAAGAGTAGCGATGAGTTCGCCCTGGGAATGTAAAATTGGTAAATTGTTCCCCAGGTAAAGGGGCTTCCACAAGTTGGTCTGCTATGGTTTGTCCTTTGATTGATTTCTGGTGGACGAACTCAAGGTCGAGGTCGGCGAGGAGCATGAGCCATCGGGCGATGCATTGGTTTAGATAAGGTTTGGCATACATGTAATGGATGGGGTCTATGTTGGTGATGATGAAAGTTTTGTGATTCAGAAGGTAGTGTCGGAGTTTGGTAGCCATGAATGATAGGGCTAGGCACAACTTTTCTACATGTGTATACCTAGTCTCATAGTCCACCAAAGTATGACTTATATAATAAACGGCTTGTTCTCGATTCGCAGAGTCACGATGTGCAAGCATGGCCCCTACAACGTGGTCATTGCAGAAAGGTAAAGGTAGAAAGGGCGGTCGTCTTGAGGTGGGATAAGCACGGGTGGTGCAAGAGATAGTTTTTGAGAGCTTCAAAGGCTTGGTGGCACTCTTCGCCCATTGAAAATCAATTTCCTTTTAAGAAGGTAATGGAAAGGTTGACATCGATCCAAGAGTGGGAGATGAAATGTCTGGATAGATTGCGAGCTTACCTTGTAAACTACGCAATTGTTTGAGATTGGTAGGTGGGGGCATTTCTAAGATAGCCTTGACTTTAGATGGGTCGACCTCAATGCCACGCAAAGAGACGATAAAGCCAAGAATTTTTCCCGAAAGGACACCAAAGACACATTTCTTTGGTTGCAGATGGATGTAATATCAGAACAAAGCATCAAAAATAATGGTTAAAACATCAAGATGTTCACTGCGATGTTTAGATTTGCCAAGAAGATCATCGACGTAATCTTCAAGGATAGTGTGCATAATGTCATGAAAAATATAGGTCATAGCTCGCTGATAGGTTGCACCAAAGATTCTTAAGGCCAAATGGCATTACACGATAACGTAAGGTTCCCAAGGAGTTATGAAGGCGCTTTTGTGTTGATCAAAGGGCAACCAAAATTTGGTCAGATCCTCGAAAAGCCATCCATGAGAGAGAGCATCTCATGGCTCGTGCAGTGAGATCAACAAGTTGGTCAATACTAGGTAGGGGGAAGTCATCCTTAGGAAAGCGAGGTTAAGATCCAGAGAAATCCATGCATATCCGAAGTCCCCCGTCGCTTTAAAGTAGGACAGTGCACGATGTTAGAAATCCATTGAGGATAGTCAATAAGGTAATGAAAGAAACAGTAAAGGAGTCGCAAGCTCCTCTTTGACCAAGAGAGCAATGCATGGATGCATTTTCTCAATTTCTATTTAATTGGCTTGGAATCAGGGTTTAGAGTGATGTTATGGACGGCAATGGTAGGATCAATTCCTGGCATGTCAGCGTAGGACCAAGCGAAAGCTTGGTTGCGAGCACGGAGAAAGGTAGTAAAGGAGACTTGTTCTGATGCGTTAAGGGATTGTCCGATCTTCACAATGTGAGGATCCTCCTCCGTGTGGATGTTGATTTCTATAGTAGATTCATTCAGCATGGTTTGGGTTTCAGATGGTAAGGCGCGTTGAATATAAGAGTCATCCGCACCAAGGTAAGTGAGGATGGAGTCATCATCCTGGCACTCAACAACGTTAATTGAAGGTGAGTCCTCTTCAATCATGTCTGGATATAGAAGGGGAATAGAAGAGGGGTCCTCATTATCACGTTGATAAATGAGAGGACCTAGGAAGATAGCATTTATGAAGAAAAAAAAAGTTAGGAGGGATAGATTCAGGATCTATCGACTCTGTGGGTGACGAAGGCAAAATGGGTGATGACGGTTCGGTAGGGGTAATGTCATCATCTTCTAGAAGACAACTGACATGAGGTTCTGTCGATATAAGTGTTCCAGAAATCTGAGACCACTACGATCATTGTGTTTGCGTGTAATCACGGAATGAGTGTATGTCGGCCTTGCTCATAAAGACCAAAACCAAAGCCTTTCCAAGCACAAATGAGTCAAGAAGGTGAGGGCGAAATGACGATTTGTCAAGTATTGAAAATCAGATCGAAGGGAAGCACACTAAGAGGGGGTTCAGGGTAATGGAGGATGCATCAACACCCCCATACGTTAGGTTGGTGCTTGTGCAATGGGGTGGTTCGTAAGAGATTACTTCCCCCACACGACGGTCATAGGTAGGATGTGCATGTACTTGTCCTTATTCCCGTGGGGTATGGAAATAATCGACGTTATATAGGCGATACTCCCCAAACAGAAGGTGTTGAAAAACATCTACTAAGGGATCTGCGGTTGGGATGTTAATTGCAAGGGAAGGGAAGTGGTTTTGCGACGGTGGTTTCATCAGTTGAAGGCGTAGGTGCGGTTGAGGTGGATGGTTGAGGTACATTCAAGAGGATGGTTGGGTTGAATGTATGGGTGTCTTGATTGGTATAAGCACATCGTTAGGGTGGTATAACATATTGCAGGTTTTAAAGGGGGGAGGATCAGCTTTTACGGTGTAGGACTTCCCCTCGTACTCAAATTTTATGCATCTATGTAATGTTGAGGGAACGCATCCCATAGCCCGGATCCAAGGGCGACCTAGCAATATGTTATATTGGAACTCTCCTTCAAGGACATAGAAGAGTTCGGGTAAAGTACGTGGTCCTACCCGAATGTTGAGGATCACGGTGCCTAAGGTAGAGGTAATAGCGTCATTGAATGACCGCAACATGATGGGATTGGCACACATGTAGCTAGAAGGGATATTCATTTGTTGGAAGGCTTTTGAAGAGATGATGTTTAGGCTAGCGACCCCGTCAATCATAACACGATGTACCCGAATGTCCGGACGTAAGTTCGAGATGAAAAGGGGTGGTCAAGATCTTCGTACCAAAGTCAACAATTTCATCTTCAAAGAAACCGACCGCCGTAGCTTGTTGTTGCTGTAAGTGGTTGGGGCAGTGGGTTGTTTGGTGAGAGAAGCAACGTGATTGGGTGTTAGAATGGAGGCAACAGTGGGGTTTCATTAGGTAAGACCTCGATCCCTTGAAGAATTTCAATGAGAGCTTGTCGATGGGATTTAAGTCTGAATGAGATCATATAGTGTCATTTTTACGGGTGATTGGTGAAGCTGTTTGATCATGGCTCGATGGGAAACTCCATTAGAGACGGGGTAAGCGGGTCCACAAATAACCACTTTGGGTGGTGGTGCAATCGGGATGCTGGATGGAGAAAGAGAGGACGCATGTGTGCTTTCTTTTGCTTTCTCGTTGTTTTTCTGCGCTTGAGTAGCAACACTAATCATATTAATCTCGTAGACCTGAGATGAGGAAGATGGTTGGGATAACTCATGGTCTTCAAGAGGTGGGGTTGTAATAATGATAGATCTTGGTGAGGCGGGGATAGATGGTATAGTAGAGGGAATTGAAGCTAAAGGTCTCTCCCTTCGTAAGTTTTCTTTCTTAACCTCAGTATCGGGAGAGGTGACTGACGAAGGATGGTTTTTAAAGCTTTGCATCTCTCCACATCATGTCTGGTGTGCGGTGATAGGTGCAGATTTTAGACTCATCATAACCTATAGGTCGAGGTTTAGGCGGGTCATAAGGTCTAAGTGGGGGTAGAGAAATGGTCGCATTCTCCACCAACATAGCAAGGATTTTGGCGTAAGATCCTTTGAGTGGGTCAAAATCTGAGGAGGAGGATGAGGGTATTGGTTGTGTGGGTTTCGGTAATGTTTGGGCGTGGTTGGTTCGTGCACGGTGGTGGTTTAGCCAAGGGGTGTTGACACGTGGTTTTCACTAAACGTGGTTTCTTTAAGCGCAGAGCTACGCTTTGGCTGGTTAGATGATGAGGCAGATGACGTGGTAGCGGAAAACAACCACGAGAAAGGAGTGAGTAAAATAAATCCTTTGATGATGGAGTTTGTTTAGGGTTGATGGGTGGAGGATATGTGGGGTGATAATGTTGATATACCTTTAGATCTCTCGTATAGGTGCAGAAGGCGTAGGTCGTTTTGAAGAAAACACGGGAGGTATGATATATTGATGCAAGGTGGAAGGATGAGGTCCCAATATGGAAGGTAGGTGTGACGATGATGGTTTTGATTGTGATAGAGGCACTGGTTGAGTTTGTCTCCTAGGTGGGGGGGCGGCTTTATTTTTGGATAAATCTAGTCGCTTAGGCGGGTGTGTGAGACTGGGTATTGGTGAGGTCCCAAGTGTAGGGGAAGATTTAGTTGGGTTAATAGAGGTGGATGGGATACTTGGTATAGATACGGGGGACGAGAATGAGGACATAGGCATTTTGAGTTTCTGTAAACACTTAGGGTATATGGTAGAGGTGTCTGGATCGGTCATCTGCATTTGAGTAGAATAGGGGGTACTCAAACGTTCCCACAGGATTCGTCTATCCTCTGGAGAATGACAGTCTTCAGGTGTGAATTGTAAATTTTGTACGGAAGAAAGGTGGGTTGTGATTCCAATCCACTGTGGGTATGATAGCGAGGTACCGTATCAATAGATGTTAAGAGGTCGACTGGTCTTTGAAAAGATTTAGGCGATGAAGAACTAATAGGTAAGAGGGCATGTTCGAGAGGATCTGTCATGGTTAAAGAATTTGGTGATGTCGGTGCAAGAGATTTCTCGTCTAAGGATGTCAAAAGGAGTGGCGTACCTTCCTCTTGTGCAGCAAGAGCGGTAGAAGGAGAAGTTTGGGAAATAGATAGATTAGATAACATCTGTTCGCAGTCTTGTAGGGAAGTGGTATAAGAAGACTCATTGATGGGAAGAGAAGTCTGGGCAGTTAACTCTTTTATGGGTAAAGGAATGATTTCGCTTTGGCTTGATGGTGGTGAAGGAGGTTCGGACTCTTGTGTTAGTGGAGAGGCTTGATTCAAAATTTTCTCGATAGAGGCTTTTGGCTGGGAGTCGAAGACTGCATGGATCTCATGAACACTCTCCTCGGCTAAGATATCCTAGTTTACGTTACTGTTGGACGAGTGATTTGGGAATGGTTTGTTGAAGATTTTCAAATTTCGGTTGGCAGGGGCATTAGGATTATCGAGGGTTATATCACCTGCGTCAACCATTTCCTGCACTATGTTTTTCAACATTTTGTAGTTTTCATGACTATGTCCTTTTACGCGGTGAAAGTTACAGAAGTCATTTTCTTTGTACCGAGAAGGTATAAGCGGCGGTAGAATCAAACCCGGAGTGAGGTTTAACAGGAGGTAAGGTAATGGCTCCTGCTTTGAGCAATTTTTCCAATATCACACCATATGTTTCTCCCAAGGGAGTGTAGTTGATGGGTTCTGCTTTATACTTATAAGTGGTTTTTGGCGGGGTATTAGACGGTGGTTGGGATTTGACCATCACCACGTGCACGGCCCTTTTGATTTCGAAGCGGTCGATGGGTGAGGATTGGTGGTGTTAGGTTTGTTGGTGGAATCTGGAGTTTAGAAATTGGGGTTTTTGTTGCGCAACCACAATTTCTCTTCTTCTAAGGCTCGAATTTCTAGTTTCCGAGCCATGGTAAAGGCCTCATCGAATGTGCGGAAAGTTTGAATTTGAAGAGTAGGAGAAATGTGCTTAGCACATGCCCGCATAAAAAGTTCGATAAGTTCAGCCTGAGGCAAGGCATATGTAAGTTGGTTGATAAGGCCCCGCCATCGTCCAACAAAATCGTGATAGATTTGTCTTCGAATGTCGAGATGGCATAAAGGTCGGTGATAGATACTTTCTTGGCAATGTTAATGGAGAAATGATCCAAGAAAGATTGGGCTAGTTGGTTAAAAGAGAAGATTGAGGCTTTGGGTTAAAGCACCGTACCACCAAGGCGGGCCCTGATAAGGACATGGGAAAGGTGCGGAGTAACAAGGCATCATCATGAGCAATCAAATAACAAGCATGTCTAAATGATCACAAGTGTTGTTGAGGGTCCTCTTTACTGTTAAAATGGGTAAATTTTGGTAATTCCCATTGAGGAGGATACGAATGAAGGGGGACAGACGGGTGAATAGGCTCCCGAAAAACTTTCTCGTATGTCAAGGCGCTACGACTTCCTGAAACAGAAGCCTCCAGGTTTTGCATTTTGTCCATCATTTGTTTAATGAAATCCATGGTTGGATGAGATGATGGTGCGATTGTGGTAAACGGAGGCAAATTGGGCCAAGGGCCTCCGCTGGACAATGGTGGGGTTAAGTGTTGATAAGGTATGGAGGATGAATATGTTGAGGCGACCGAATAGGGATGTCCCATATAAGATGTTGAGGTTACTGGATACGTGTATGGGAAAGAAAAGGTAGGCGGAGCTTGAGAAGGAAAGCTAGTGTGGATAGGTGGCAGAGAGCAAGTCATGAACGGAGCAAGCCTGCAAAGAGATATGAGGTAGGGGCGGTCAAGGTAATGATATGTGGGGTCCAAGATTAACCAACGGAAAGCCAACTCGAGTTGTATGAACCTCTCAAGCCGCCGGATCGGGAGACGGGGCTAGAGATGCAGAAGCAAGGCGGTGTTATCAGGTGGAGTGGGAGCTAAATGAGTAGCTATACTAATAGGCATACCAACAAGGAGCCGACAATCAAAGCGTACGGTCGGGGTATGAGACAAATAGTATTGTAGCAAACGCTAGAATTAGCATCCAGAAACTTGGCAAAGTCCTTATCTCCCACAAGAATTTTAGGAACCTCGCATTTGGTATCCGTAGTAGGATTCCCCATGAGAATGTGAAGGGGGTGATTCAGGAAAAGAAACAAAGCAAGCATGTGAAACCATGGCGGTGGCTTGCTTTCGAGTGATAACAACCATGGACAGGAGTTCACAGTAGGGTTTCAATCCGTCAGGAATAGAAACAAACTCAGACTCGTGAAATTGGTAGGTTGCTGGTTTGTCAGGAATTGGGAAAGACAGAATCGAGCATCGGCCTCGTAACCGGCGTCGGTTATACTATAGCCGACGGTGGTCGTGCAAATCCGATGTCGGTGTAAGAAGTCTAGGCTAACAAGATATAAAAGGCTGCTAATTTGATTTTTAACAACGTTTAGTATACTTGTCCAATTATTGATCACAGAAGACAGGGTATGAGAAAGAAAACAGAACTAAAAACAAGCAAGATGCACACGCAAATCCAGAGACTAACCCTAGGGTTAATTTTAATTATTGTGGGCTTATGCCTTTAGACACGAACGATGTCAATCCTAAAAAAAGACTTAGGGAAATGTCAAGTTGTTTTGGCTTATAAGGTTACCTCAATCGGGCGGAGGAATACCACGGAAAAGGGGGTGTTTGAGCTGTTGTGTTAATTGTGAAGTGATTCGGTATGTGTTGTGCAGTGAAAGTAAGATTAATTTCTTGTCAATACCGTGGATATCACCCCCACGTGTACGACCTGTTACTTAATCTATGTTCACTAGAATTGAAAACAACAAGCAGGAATGCAATGCACGTGTTTTAAACCCAAATCGAAAATGATATTCGATGAAGCAAAAGAGATGACTTTCACTAATGCGAGATGTAAAAGCAAAGCAAGTTCTTTTATCAAAATAATATAAAACCTTGTGAATATCTTTTAGAAGAAGAAAACAGTAAGTATACTCCCTATATGAAAGCAAGCAAGAAAGAAAGAAACCCAAAATGGGTTCCACTGTAAGCAAGTGTAAAAAATGTTTCACCGAAATGTTTCATTCCTTTTAGAAACAGATAAGGTTAGGGCTAGGAGGAATACTGTTGCACGTCGAGATGGTGTGCGCGCGCAGATCGTAGAGAAAGATCAGGTTGATGCGAAGAACTCCTTTTTGTCTTGGAAGGACTACCTGCAAATAAGAACACAAGACCACATGATTTTGATTAGACAATAAATGAGGGAACTGCCTTGGGCCCAGGAAATATAAAACTTCCTTTCGAAGGTGGTCAGTTCCCCTGCTAATATGAATTAACACAAAAGACTGTAAGATATCAATTAAATTGCTTCGTTGAACTGGGTAGGGGAAAGGCTGGTTTTTGGTTATAGTCAGGATAACCGATACCGGTTACTGATAACCGATATCGGTATGGTCTAAGATCTGAAGGTTGGTTGTTTTGTGGGGTGGTTGTGTTGTTTGTAAGGCTGTATATAGGTGATATTAGGAAATAAGGTGATGAGAGGTAGATGAATGATAGTTAGATGCAATGGCACGCTGGGTAGTGGATTCAGGAATGGATTTATGAGGACCGTGATTCAAAAGCATAAGAAATGTTATAACAGAGGACATGCAAGATGTGACTTACTAGTTTTGACGAAGATGCAAGTTGATCTCCTTTGTTGTAAACTCTTCTCGGTTCCTCCACTCGCTCTGCTCGGTCAAGTGAAGATCTGACTCTCTTGATCACTCCCAAATGATCTTCGTTGATTCAAAATCCTTCGACCCTAATCCAAAATGAAATTCCGATCCTTTGTTTTTGGTTTGGGAGACCATTTACAGGAACCGATGCGGTTACGTAACGACGGCGATCGAGTAGGAACCGGCATCAGTAAGGAAAAAGTAGGCTATTTTTAGTAAAATAGCCCACCTTCCCTCTTTTCTCCCGAGAGATTAGTGCGGGCTTGGTCAAGTGACTAGAAGGTCGGTTTTGGAGTGCGAAAGGGGTCCTTAGTCATGGGTGTAGATGTGGACCAAGTTATAGGTCTTAATTAGGTTAGTTTAAGGTTAGGGCTAGGTCATGATGAGGTGGCAAAATGAGGTGGCAAGTAAGGTGATGTGGATTTATCAATTACAAGGTAATTAACAAATAATTGTGTAAGGTTTAGGTGATGAGGTTAGATTGCAGAGATGAGATGCGGGTCACAGAAGGGTCGTAAGACACAAATTTAGTGTCTACATTAGCCTTATTGTCGTGTAGCTTGTTTTGTAAAGCTACACGAACAATAATATGAAGTGGTTTCCTCGTTAAGGGTATAGGTAATCCCTCAAATCTATCACAGATTGAGTGAATGGGAAATCAGGGATAGGGTTGATAAAGGGTAAATGGTGTAGAGGGGGTGGTAAGGTGGTGGGGTAGGTCGAAGCGGATGCATGTTGAAATGCAATAGTACGACTAGGGTCCTTGACTTGATCTATCGACCAACTTTGCCCTGCACCTAGACCGTGACGTTTATCCCAACCAAACCAGCCATTGGTACTTCCGAACATGCCTAAACGTTCCTATACCTTACCCGTTATATACCCACGAGCTACTTCATGCCTTGGATACCGGATTATATCACCCTTGTTTGGATAAACTATCAACCTTTTCCTATGCATTGCTGGTTTGCTCGTCAAATCATGTACCCTAGTCGTACTATTGCATTTCAACATGCGTCTGCTTCCTTGGACCTACCCCACCACCTTACCATCCCCTCTACACCATTTACCCTTTATCAATCCTATCCCCGATTTCCGTTCACTCAACTGCATGATAGATTTGAGGGGATTACCTATACCCTTATGTGGGAAACCACTTCATATTATTGTCCGTGCAGCTTTACAAAACAAGCTACACGACAATAAGGGGCTAATGTAGACACCAAATTTGTGTCTTACGACCCCTTTGTGACCCGCATCTCATCTTGCAATCTAACCTCATCACCTAAACCTTACACAATTATTTGTTAATTACCTTGTAATTGATAAATCCACATCACCTTACCTGCCACCTCATTTTGCCACCTCATCATGACCTAGCCCTAACCCTAAACTAACCTAATTAAGACCTATAACTTGGTCCACATCTACACCCATGACTAAGGACCCCTTTCTCACACCCAAACCGACCTTTAGTCACTTGACCAAGCCCGCAACTAATCTCTCGGGAGAAAAGCAGGGAAGGTGGGCTATTTTACTAAAAATAGCCTACTTTTTCCTTACCGATGCCGGTTCCTACTCGACCGCCGTCGGTTACGTAACCGCCATCGGTTCCCTGTAAATGGTCTCCCCAAACCAAAAACAAAGGATCGGAATTTCATTTTGGATCAGGGTCGAAGGATTTTTGAATCAACAGAGATCATTTGGGAGTGATCAAGAGAGTCCAGATCTTCACTTGACCGAGCAGAGACGAGTGGAGAAACCAGAAGAGTTTGCAGCAAAGGAGATCAACTTGCATCTTCGTCAAAAACCAGTAAGTCACATCTTGCATGTCCTCTGTTATAACATTTCTTATGCTTTTTGAATCACAGTCCTCATAAATCCATTCCTGAATCCACTACCCAGCGTGCCATTGCATCTAACTATCATTCATCTACCTCTCATCACCTTATTTCCTAATATCACCTATATACAGCCTTACAAACAACACAACCACCCCACAAAACAACCAACCTTCAGATCTTAGACCATACCGATATCGGTTATCAGTAACCGGTATCGGTTATCCTGACTATAACCAAAAACCAGCCTTTCCCCTACCCAGTTCAATGAAGCAATTTAATTGATATCTTACAGTCTTTTGTGTTAATTCATATTAGCAGGGGAACTGACCACCTTCGAAAGGAAGTTTTATATTTCCTGGGCCCAAGGCAGTTCCCTCATTTATTGTCTAATCAAAATCATGTGGTCTTGTGTTCTTATTTGCAGGTAGTCCTTCCAAGACAAAAAGGAGTTCTTCGCAGTCAACCTGATCTTTCTCTACGGTACGCGCACACCATCTCGACGTTCAACAGGTATTCCTCCTAGCCCTAACCTTATCTGTTTCTAAAAGGAATGAAACATTTCGAGTGAAACAATGTGTACAAACTCAAAGGTATAGTCCGGAGGCCCCATCTTCCCTATCCACTATGATGTAGCTCACACACCACTCTTAGACTCGTCAGCCAGCTAGTATGGGCCCAAAGTCCCCAAATATTTCCCTATATGCCTCCACTTACGTCTATACATATCTCTCTACTCTTTGGTATGATCACTCTCCTGTCATAGGTTTAAGGCATCCTGTCGAGCTACCTATATTCCCTACTACGTAGTTTCCCTCCCAAGACGGGATGGGTCACACTCTGCGCATAGTCTATCCATCTCCATCTCATCCCCATCATCCCCTCTTGACATCACATCCTCCCTCTACTTTTGAAATCTCCTCATCCTCATATTATCCTCCCTCTATTACCGCACTTGCTGCCTATGTCCCCGATCATCCAATAGACATAGTTATCCCTAACAATGATATCATTATCCTCATTACTCATCACTCTTTCTTCATCCAACGGATCTATCATGACTAAAGGAGGAAGTTCCATTTTAACCTCATCCCACTTATACATAATAAAATCCCCTGAGAACCATCTCGAACTACTCCAAAATGTCTTCAAACCCTATCAAACTCGCATGATATTGATCATCTCAGAAGATACCCTACACCTTCCTTGTGTACACACATATCCACTAGATCCCAATAGCCCGAGGCCATGCAAGATTATTTTAAGTATCATCGCCACCTCACTTGCTCCATATCTAGCTCTATAAATCTATCACTATACTAGTCCACATCTCTGTAACACCCTTATCACCATGATCATGGTCGGCTCTCCATCTAAAAAAATCCAAATATCAATTCAATATTATCTATATTCATCCATGGTATCCTTAGTGGCCTATTGACTAGTATATTCTCATAGGCCCAACAAATGGAGTACAAACCCCCTCCTCCCTAATCTATAAATTGACACTCATGAGATGCTTGTGCTACCAAAGTTGTCCCAAATGAAAACACTATCTTGTGATCAACTATGTATGTTATAACCCCCTACTAGTGTCTGCAGAGGAACCTCATACCCCACGAATACGGTAGTGCGTAAGAGGAAATGGTCATTATCAACAAGCAAATCAATTACCTCGCGTGCATCCCTCGCGATCATATCTCATCTCATAAGAAAATCCCCCTGAAGAAAATGTGATATGTGGGGCATTGGCTCCAAATAGCCGTGTAAGCACCTCCAACCTACTATCAACTATAATCAATTATACTTGCACCCTTGTATAGGTAGCCTCAGGATGTGATATACATCCTCAAGTGTGACAATCATCTAACTTGTCATGAACTAAAATGTTCTTGTATGCACATCCCATATGTCTACCAATGTTGGCATCAACCATATATCCCGTGGAATATTTTGGTAATGTAAAAATCAACCCAATCCCATTGCTTCCAAGTGACCCCACTCAACATCAACTATATCACCCCGAGATCTAGTCATACAGAGTCGACACTCTATCTCTCAAGTATAAGGTCTCCGTGCCTATAAAACCGATTAAACACACAAATATCAAATATCTCATCTTCTATAATCCAAAATCAAGTAAAATAATCCTATCCTATCCCGATCGATGCTAACCCAAGTCAAGTCAATTCTTCCAAGGTCAAAGGTTGATGCCTTTTAAGCCTAATTGATAGTGAGTGTACCTCAAATGTGCAACCACCCCTTGACCGACCCCAAAATTTGAAAAAATGTAAAAATTAAAATAAAAACCACAAAAATCTTTAAAATAAGCTAGGGTTTAGGAACTCACCATCCCGCAAATCTTGTGGTGCATCTTCATGCCTCCTCTAGCCTTCATTTATCTCCAAAGCACACTTTCCCTTTTCTTACTAAGAGCTCATGATTATCACTTCATAGGGCACAAATCATGTCCTTACTCCGGTCGTCGTCAATCATTGGGTTTGGTCACCGTCAACCCATACCCTCGATATTTTATATACTCTTTAACTAACAACCCTTTACACCTTATCAACTATTTCCTACATCCTATCTACTCTTTTACATTCTAGCCATCTTATCTAGTGTCATGTCACCCATATGAAGTCTGTTAGAATCGGTTCTACCCAATTTCTACATCCTTTCATACACTTTACAATAGGTCACCTTTGGTCTACTATGTTTCCATTATATATTATTTATCATTCACAATTGTTCCCAATTGTTCCTTCTATGCTATGGTGTCCACATGTTTTCTATAGCTCTCGCATTTTAACTTTTCAGATTGTTCTCTACATATTTCCCATTACATCATTGAATCCAGTAAATCTTTTTAGGGAATTCTTTACACATTTCGAACCGATCCTCCTTGGCCGTTGTCGACCGTACCTTCGCTTACATGTTTCCATCTGACATGCACTCTAGTTTGCATTTTATTTTTATATTTCCATCATCGTTATCATTTGTGATTATCTTAGCTTATTAGATATAGTTTAGATTTTGTTCTCTACATATTTCCATTTCATTATCAATCATTTATACATTATTAAATCGTGGGATGACACCCTTTTTAGGAAGCTTTTACTTCTCAAAAAAAAAATCATCAGAATCCCAATGTATCTATCACTAATCCTTTTTCATGTTTTATTATTTGTTGTTACACAAGTCATCTACTCGTAGAAAGAAGATTCTACTTTTGTGCAGCCATACCATCTCCATCGTCATCAACATGGGGAGGTACCTAAACCCTCCCATTTTATGAGGTATTCTTGGTTTCTATTTTAGTCTTCACTATATGAAGAAGGAAGTAAGAAACCTTTGTTTCGTGTAAATAATTTAATTACACCGAATAAGCTCATTATAGCAAATTGTTATATTTGTTTTAATTAGTTCTAACTCTCGAGAGCTTGTTGAGATTCTCTCCACTCCTTGTGTGGAATTAGTTATCTCCTAATTAGCTTGACATTCCTATTATTTAGGAATGTCAAACTATCTATTCTCCCTATTTAATGAATCTCCCGGATGGTGGAGATATCAGAGATAATTATTATTTCTCTGTTCCTCTTTATTGTGCTCTTATTTTCTTCTCTGAGTAATTCTCGTGCTCACTCTTCCTGTGCTAGATCCTGCTGGTAGATTTTTCATGGTATCAGAGCTATCATTGCAGGAGAGTTGAAGTCGACCTCTATTTTCTCAGAATTGATATTCTCTGGTTTTCTTATTTGTTGGATGTTTTCTTTGGCTTCGGATGTTTTTAGTTTTGCTAGACATTTTTACCACCATCCAGTCTGTCAGTTCGGGCCTAGCGTGGTTCATTTTAGGGTTTGGCATTTTTGCTAGGTTTGGCGTCTTGTTTGGGCATTTTTCCCTACTGGCGTGTGTTCTGCGCACTTCTTTCGGTGCCTCAGACTTCACCCTACCTCTTTTCCACGCCCGCATCTCGTGCTTTGTGGCCTGCACTCTTTTTCCACGCCTGGGTCTATGTTTTATGGCCTGCACTCTTTTTTGTGGCCTGCTCTCTTTGCTGCCCCTCTAACCAATGCGCCTGGGCTTTGTTTTTACTTGCTAGGCATGATTACTTAGGGTTTTGCGTCCATTTTGGATGTTTTTCTTTCCCTACGTGGCGGATGGTCTGGTTTTGGCGCCTTGGCCAAGTTGATTTGGCTTCTTCCCTTCTACAACTCCATAGAGACTCTAGTAAGTCTTTATCTGATTTTTCCGTGAATACATGCACAACCGTATCTAATTGGTGCATTTAAAGCATTTAAAAAAAACTATATTTTTTTCTATAGTTTGTTATTAAAAATTGCATTATGGGGGGAAATTAATGCTTTTGAGGCCTATTAATACTTTGTTGGTGGGCTGTTTGTAAACCGAGGACAAATTTGTATTCCTTGTTTCCTCCCGAGTCCAACGAGTGGTCATACGACCATCTTTGTCTTCGTTTTGGTCAGCATTATAATCAGTGAGCAATTTTTATTAAAAATTGACTTATTTTACGGGAAATTGAAAGTTTAATAACTTTTGCATGGTAACTCGAAATTGAGTGCCGATTTTTTGCAAAAGTTGATTATTTTTCATTCCCGTCGCATTGAAGTAAATTTCATTAAAAAAGGGAAACTTTGGAAAATAACCTCATTGAAACCATGTCGAGAGCTTTTTTTCATCCTCATCTTCTGGCCATACGGGGGATCTACGGTTGTTCGAGCCTCTAAACTCGATGAATTACCATGCCTGGAAACCGAAGATGTAGCAGCTCTTACAGTCTCATGGATTATGGCGTGTGTTCGATGATACAGTTCCCACTTTCACCACAGAGAAGGACAAGTACCTGTATGCATGCAAGCAAGATGAAGCTCTTGGATTGATCACGTTGAATGTAGCAGATAACCTCCAGTTTCATATTTCTGCGGCCACAACTCCGAAAGAGGTATGGGAAAAATTTGAATCTTTGTTTGGCAAGATAAACGAGTTCAAATTAATTCAACTGGATCATGAATTAAACTCTTTATCGCCTTCAGATTTTCCTTCCATAGAAGAATTTCTGTCAAAATTTAAAGAGATTCGTAGTCAGTTGAAAGTAGGTGGTAGAACTAAAAAGGATGACGAATGCATATACACGATCCTAACTAAACTAAAGGGTCCATTTTCTGTATTTACGTCAACCTTCTTTTCTACTATGGATGCACTAGACACTCAGTTTAAAATGCCTTCATTTGAATAGTTTTGTGAACGTCTCTCACGAGAACAAGCAAAATTAATCTCTCTAGATGTTATGCCTACATCGAATCATGCTCTTGTGGCTAGTTCTCCTAAGAAAAATTGGAAAAACAAACCCAAGAAAAGCTATGATAAGCTTGTATCCTCTCACAATATGGTTTCTAATCCTTCTGTTGACACTTCTAAACCACAGAATAATGGTAAAAATAAGAGACCATTTCAGAAGAGGGTGTTTGATCCTTGTTCCTTTTGTGGGGGGAAAAATCACCCTGAATCCAGATGTTTTTTGAAGTTGGAAGCATTAGAAAAGGCTTTAAAACAACACAAGATCACTGTTCCATCACCTTCATCTGCTTCCAATGCTGGCAAGGGTAAGGCTCTTTCTGCTAGAGCTTCTTCTCCTTTGCAAGATCGGTGGATTTTTGACTCAGGGGCTACTCATCATATTACACATTGCAGGGATTTGTTATCTTCTATTTCTGCTTGCAGCACTTCGCATATTTCGGTGGGCAATTCTACTTCTGTAGATGTATTGGGTTCTGGTATTGTAAATATGCCAAATGGGCATCTAAATAATGTTCTTTATGTTCCCCATATGTCTAACAATTTGCTTTCCATATATCAAATCTGTAACTCTGGTGATGGTAGAACTGTTGAATTCTCACCAGATAAGGTTGTCATCAGGGAACTTCATGATCATGATGATATTGTAGCTATAGGATTTGTGGATCCATGTTCACGTTTGTATGTATTTGAGAGTTTTGATAACTCTGCAGGATCTTCACTAATTGCTCATGCTGATTCTTTGAGAAAATTGTGGCACGAGAGGTTTGGTCACCTCAATTACAGGTATCTGCAATAGCTCTCTTCGCAGAATATGGTCACAGGACTTCTGAAGGTAAAATCACATGATGGTGTTTGCCCGGTTGTATGTTGGGTAAGCAACACTTGGATCCTTTTCCAAAAGGTCAAGCAAAAAGAGCTACGACTCGTCTTGAGTTGGTACATAGTGATCTAACTTCTTTTCCTCATAGATCATTTTCTGGTGCTAAGTATGTACTCACATTCATAGATGATTTTACTAGGAAAACTTGGGTGTACTTTCTAAAATATAAAAGTGATGTCCTGGAGCATTTCAAAGTTTTTAAGGCTATTGTAGAGAAACAATCTGGACATTGTATTAAAATACTCCGTACACGGATAATGGGGGGGAATATGAGAGTAATGCATTTACTACTTTTTGTGCTAATCATGGAATTGTGCACCAGTATACTGTTCCTCACACCCCTCAGCAAAATGGAGTTGCTGAATGAAAGAACCGAACACTCAAGGAAATGGAAAATTACATGGTTCAGTCCAAGAACATGGCACCTCAGTTCTGGGCGAAAGCATCAACTGTGTAAATCATATTCAAAATAGAATGCCACATAAAGCAGTGCAAGGGGTTACTCCTGAGGAGGCATGGTCGGGTGAAAAACCTGACGTATCAAAATTCTAGGTCTTTGGTTGTAAGGCTTGGGCCTTTGTTCCTGACGACACTCGGAAAACCATGGAGAAGAAAAGAAAAGAACTCATTTTTGTTGGTCATTGTGAGCATGTGAAGGCATATCGCCTCTTCGATCCCACTACCAAAGATGTTGTGTTTCGGCGGGATGTTCGAGTTGATGAGACCAAGGCTCCTTTAGATCATATAGTAGTTCTTCCATCTCCATTATTACCTCCTGCTCCTATCACTGATGATGATTTTGATGGGCCCCCTGATCCTGATCCCGATTGCTCCTGCTCCGAAATGGCTAAGATCTACATTGGCTGCAGCAGGTGATTTGGCGGGTGATTCACGAGATCTACGATGTACTAGAGCTGAGACTTCTAGTGTTGTTGATCATCGGCCCTATTCTGGTATGGCTCTTATGAGCCAAGCTATTTCTAATGATCCTGTTCTTTTTTCACAGGCATCTGGAAACCCAGAATGGGATTCAGCAATGCAGGATGAATATTCTTCGCTTATGAAGAATAATACTTGGGATTTGGTTCCTCTTCCGAAGGGAAGAAAGCTTGTACGATGTAAATGGGTCTATAAGACCAAATATGCAGCTGATGGATCGGTTGAAAAATACAAGGCACGTCTTGTCGCCAAGGGGTATTCTCAAGTTGAAGGAGTAGATTACTCTGAAACTTTTGCTCTGTCACAAAGATGGATTTTGTGCACCTTGTTCTCTCTCTTGCTGCTTCTCATCGATGGTCAGTACATCAGATGGACGTAAAGAGTGCATTTTTGCATGGTGATCTCCATGAGGAGATTTATATGGAGCAACCTCAGGGGTTCGTACATGACTCTTCACTGGTTTGTAGACTTCGGTGTTCACTCTATGGTCTCAAACAAGCCCCTCGGGCTTGGTATGAGAAGATGGATGCTTTCTTGTTGTCTATTGGCTTTCATCGTTGTAAGACCGATCATACAGTTTATGTCCTGAAGACTGATGATGACTTGCTTCTATTGGTATTATATGTTGATGATCTCCTCATTACTAGTAGTTCAAATTCTCTAACACAGGACATTAAATGAAAATTGAAAGCAAAATTTGATATGACAGATATGGGATTGTTGCACTACTTTCTTGGCCTACATGTTCACCAGTCTGCTGAGGGCATCTCTATTTTTCAGAAGAAGTATGCTACAGATCTGCTTCAGAGATTTCATATGGCTAATTGCAAGCCATCTCCCACACCTTATCAGTCAGGTATTGAATTGACTGCTGCATGTAAGTCTAACTTAGTAGATGCCACTTTGTATAGACAGTTGGTTGGGAGCCTTTTGTATCTCACTCATACTTGTCCTGATATCACCTTTTTGTTAATCTTGTCTCTTGTTTTTCACATGAGCCTCATGAGAGTCATTGGCAAGCAGCCAAGCGTATCTTGAGATATCTTTGGGGGACTTTGAGTTATGGTATTCATTACATGCCTCAGAATGTTTCTAGTATTGAGGGCTTTACAGATTCTGATTGGGGAGGATGTCATGATACTCGTAAATCCACCTCTGGCTTCTTTTTTCATCTTGGTTCTAGTCCAGTTGCATGGTCTTGTAAAAAATAGAATACAATTGCATTATCATCCACTGAGGCTGAATATCGAGGTGTTGTGATAGCAGGGCAGGAGGTTCTTTGGCTTCGTCAGATTCTTGGTGAGTTTGGTTTTTCACAGGAGTCTCCTTCCATTCTTTGGTGTGATAACCAAAGTGCTATTCACATTACACATAATCTTGTTGAGCATCAATGCACAAAACACATAGAGATCCACATGCACTTCATTTGACAGTTGATTCAGGATGGGGTCATTCAGATGGAGTTTGTTCCTACTGGCTGATCAACTTGTAGATATCTTCACTAAACCCTTGGCTTCTCCCTCGCTATTTGGAGTTGTGAGACAAGCTTGGGGTGAAGGAAGTTGTCCTTGGGGGGATCTTGTATAGTCCTTCCTTCCTTCTTTTCTAGTATTGTATCGGGTACCTTATCAGGCCTAGTAGCTGGGACCCTTCTTTCTTTTTTCTCCCTAGCATTCACTTATGGGAGGGTGTTGGTGTAAATAATTTAATTACACCAAATAAGCTCATTATAGCAAATTGTTATATTTGTTTTAATTAGTTCTAACTCTCGGAGCTTGTTGAGATTCTCTCCACTCCTTGTGTGGAATTAGTTATCTCCTAATTAGCTTGACATTCCTATTATTTAGGAATGTCAAACTATCTATTCTCCCTATTTAATGAATCTCCCGGATGGTGGAGATATCAGAGATAATTATTATTTCTCTGTTCCTCTTTATTGTGCTCTTATTTTCTTCTCTGAGTAATTCTCTGTGCTCACTCTTCCTGTGCTAGATCCTGCTGGTAGATTTTTCAACCTTGACAAATAGGTGCCACACCAATGGTAAGATGCTTCTTTTCTAGGGTATTTATACCTTCACAAAAAAATCCTATGTGTAAGAATACATCAATTTCCTCTAAGTTTGTTAGCAAGTAGTGTACTAAACAAACTAAGCATTTAAAATTGTGTGCTCTATGCTTTGCATGTCCTCACTAGAGTTAATCCTTGACAAGTGATCAATTCATTAATTTATCTTTTTGAGCTTCACTATAACTAATAATTCAAATTCCCAAAATAAAAGGATCCAATGAAAAATTGACTTGTAAAATAGGATTTTTAACCAGATAATTTAATGTCATTTGATAAGTGTAGAAGATAAATTGTATCTTTATAAAGTATTGTCTAAAATTGTGAAGCATGTACACCATTAATAGTACTTTACAAGTATGTTGTAGTATAATTCTATTAGGATGGTGTCAAATTCCTACTTACAAAACAAATGGGATGATCTACATTACCTTCCCCTAGCTACTAACAATTCTCCAATGGTTGTACTAGATGCATCTATATGTACATAGAATGACTTATTACAAGAATTTAAGCATAAGATAGGTGCGATGATTAGATTCTCTTTTAAAGTTTTAAACATTAGTTGTTGTGCATTACCCCAATATAATTTTAATTGTAATTTTAATAGTTATTTAAGAAACATGGAAATCTTTGCATACCCCTTAATAAATTTATGGTAATAACCACCATGTGTAAGGAATCCACACACTTCACTTCGATTAGTTGGTTCCTCTAACCTCAAGATGACTATAATTTTGGCTAGGTCTACGGAAATCCTTCCTTATAGATAATATGGTCAAATAAGGTCCCAAATGGTGTCACAAAGATACACTTCTTAATATTAAAAGAGATGCTAAGATTCTGCATCGTTCAAAATCAAACTTAAGAAGTCATAATAGTCCTTCACCATGCCATACACCATCAAATCAGCCAAGTAAAATCAAAGAAATTTATGAATAAAGTCTTGAAATGCCAAAAAAATGTGTGAGAACACTAATGGTGCATTCTTCAATGCAAAGGGCATAACCATGTAAGCGAAAAATACCCATTTAGTACTAAAGGTTATATTTTCCAGTCTTTGCATGTGATCCTTACCTAATGATAACATGTAAATCAATTTGTAAAAGAATAGATCTTGTGCGATGAAACACCTTATAATATTTTCTCAGTAAATGACACTGTGAAAAGGATCAATGAAATACGAAGGATTAAACACTCTATAATCAATAAAAATACTTATCCTGCCATCCGTTTTAATGTTGATAACCATTGGGATTATCCTTTCGACCCCTCAATAGGATCAATATTGAAAAATTGGAGCATTTTATAAATTTCATCTTTCACCTTGATGGGTAGATTAGGATTCATTCGATAAGGCATCTTCTCGAACTAGTCATGCACCATATTTTAGTTTGGTATTCATTTCTCCCAATGATGGATGCACACCCTTTAACTCATGGTATCCCCGGGAAACATATCTTGAAATTCATGCAAAGTAACTCAATTATTTTTGAACCTCGATTCGAGACCAATAATCACTAATAATCACCTCCTCTAGTGCATCTTCAACTCGATGTTTATGTATTTAGTATTAAACAAGTACATGATAAGCTCACACTTTCTCATATGTAGATTCCAATACATCACACACACCCTCTATGTTCTTTATATCTATATCTTAAAATTCTTCATCATATATGAGGTAGAAAATATTTCCTTTCTCCTTTTCTTTCCAAGTGCTCCCCATCGTGGTCTCCTCTGTTTCCACCATGTATTCATGTGCTTCAAGATTAGTATCACAAAATAATGAGTCACCACTTATTCAACCTTCACATTATCCCCCAATTTGATGTGCTTCATAATCTATAGATCTTCATGAACCAATGGTTTAGTAGAAAAGTAATCAAAAGTATGGGTGATACCTGAAGTAAGCTCATGCAATTTTTTTGTCTCCTACTTAATATCAACATGTACATACCAGGCACACATGTAAATGTTAAAAGTAGAATAGAACTTATGTACCCATAGGTATTGTGGAAAAACTTATTTCCCTATCATTCAATTATTCTTGCAATTGTGAATATGTACCATGGGAGAATTATTCCCATCATAATGTTATATCATTGAAGAAAATTACTCTGACAAACCTTGACAAGGAGGCTACTCTTATTTCACACAAACTAATTAATCTACCTCTATGTGTATCACAATAGCACATTGTTTTCCCACACAATGTGTATACCATCATATTTTTCATATCCTCCTCATTGTGCCACTATTATTCCATCATGCACAAAAATTATTATGGCTTTTCTTCTCTAGTATACTTTAGTAAATTGACCTTACCTAACCACCGAATGATCACAACCTAATAACTTTTGTCACTCTTCCTGAAATTTGTGACCAACCATCTCATAAGTACCATGAACATAATTGTCACAAGCCACACTAGTAGTATCACCGATGGTGTGCGTCTTCCCACTCAAGCACAACCTCTTTTGATGGCTCCAAATTCTCTGGGTCATACATCATATACACATAGATTCTTCATTTATGAGCTCTATATAAGGTTAAATATTTGTATCATCCATTAGTATGACAATGCAGTTGTCCTTGTTCTCAAAACTTACATAATTATTGTTTAAGTGAAATTCTAGGTTATTGGCATAACACCAAAGATGGCCTAGTAGTGCTAGAAGGTTATCTTATTCCATGAGCTCTAATACCTCAAATTCACCTTTGAACTTGGATCCTTGAATGGTGATAGAATCATCCTTCAGACCCCAATGGGAGTATTCCTTGTCTTGTTAGCCATATACATCAATATGAGTATGGTTGTAATGGTGGCCTTCCCATATGGTTCCAAACATCAAGTGTGAGAACATTGAATTTTGCACTAGTATCAATGAGGATATTACTTACCATTCATCCATTAATAACCGCATCCAATGTGATCTCCTTGTCATATTCACAATCTTGAAGAGGTAAGTTGGCATGGAGAATCTAGCACTCCCTTTCTACACTTGCTTGTAAAATTTTATCATGTAACCATTCTCTCCAAAATAGGTATAATATTTTCTTTGTTGAGCATATTTCATACCTCTTTGAGGTCATCCACATCCTTTTGAGTTAATTCAATCTTCCTCACATGTTCCCTCTCATGTGATTTCTCTTTCGAGACATTGTATTTATTCTTGGAGCTCCCTCATGACACCCATAGTATCTGATATACCTCCTTCTATTTACCCACATCTAGATACCTCACATAAATAACCTCCTCTTGTTTGATGAGTGGTCTTGCTTTCCCTTTCTCATGAGCATGTGCTTATTCTAGGAATGTAGTGACCAATAGTGGTTTAAGTTATGCTACATCTAATTTTTTATGAATCCATTTCCTTGCTTGATAAGTTTAACCTTAATCATGAAAACTCCCTTATCCTTCTTATTATTTTTACACATGTGGGCATACAAATCCAAGAAATCCTCAACCTTATGTGCCTTTCCATAATATGAAAAATATAATTATTTGGTCACTCGTGTTAATAGTGATCAAGAGACCCACAAGTATAACATGTTTTGCATGTAAGAATTCCTCAAGCACCATGACCTCTGCCTCATAATATTCCTCTGAAGTATCTATTAACATTTTCATGCCCTTCATTATTCTATCACTCTTGTGTATAGGAGATAATATTTACACTTATATGGTGCAACCCTATTTCACAAGCCTCATGGATTTGATCAATCAAATGACAATTGGTCATGTCATGAGTATGCACATCACATATTTTACAATATATGGAAAAATTATTATATATAGTGCATTGAAAAAGTGTATAGTTATGGACATCATGGTTCTTGTGACAAATATCACAAGCTATTAACAACATGTGCACACTCTTGCACGGATGACTATCCTTTAAATTCCATTCTACTATGCAATCAATACACCATAATCCATTGCACATCTCATGAGCTAAATTAGAAGATAATGTTTCCGGTGAGTAGCCATTACTATAATCTAAGCCTCAAGAAATGGACTTACCCTAGTATCTATGCTCTAAACCACTTTGGTGTGCAATGCTACTTCTAAATCCTCGCGTGGATTAGAAAATGTCTTATGTGATAGCACCCTCTAAAAATGTGTCAACAATATTCCTAAAAACCATTACACATAATGAATTTGATGAATGTCATAAGAAATTTTGGATAGTAATGTCTTAAAACAAACATCATATTCCTAACACTCTTAGACAATCCCGCTTAATGTCCTTTCGCATACGAATGCTTTCTTTGCTCAAATTCGGGTATATGGAAATCATCAAAGAAATTGGCATGCAATCCATCATCGTCCATCATTGTCGATGTGGATCATTTATCCTATACCAACTATGTGCACGACCCTAAAGTGTTGTTACAAATTGACTAGCCTTCCAATTTAAAGCCATTTATTCCTTTAGATCTCCATAGAATTTCACACTTGTGTACATGCTCGGCTACATCTTCCACACCTCTATATTTTGTTAAATGAAGGGACATCTCAAAAAAAATCTAAGGGGTTTTCTATTATGGTTTTTTGGGGTTATTGTTCTGGTTTCTATGGTCCTTTTCTGGAGTGGGGTCAAAGCCTGATCCTCAATTAGGATTTTCTCTTCATGCAGTGGGGGTCCTAAACCTCTTGATCCTCCTTCCATGACCTAGGGACCTATAGAATTACTACCTTGTGTCCTCGTAGTAGTGCTAAATTAAACACAACATTTTTTCATAATACTCCACTTATAGGATTACCTCACCACTAATTTTACCAATGCCATGCCTACTAGATTTCTTCTAAATAATATTTTTCTAAACACGAGAGATTTTTGCATTGGCATATGCAATAATTAATTAAATTGCACCTCTGTGTCGATATATAAAATCTTCCTACCTATATATCAAATCCAACATGGTGATCTTCAATTACCTTCCTACTCACCATCAATATTATGATCTTCTATAACAAATTCCTAATTCCAAGTACCATTTACAAGGGCTATGTTTCTAGTCCTGGGTCAAATGGAAACCAACAATTCTCATTATATCCTCATAATTGTTATCATTATATGGCAAAGGGGTCCTTTGTGATTCCCTAAAAATGGAAAGACATGATCCTATGGTCCCTTTCCTTTGCGCAGGTTCTCATCACTTTGGCTTGACATAATTTATCTCACTCTCAACACCTCTTCAAGTTCCCTCTCTTGTACATCATTATACATGTATAGTATTTCTTCTATCTATCCTTTCTTCTACTTGGACCAACACCATTCTTCCTAAACCTACTTCCTACCCCTACATGTAGTGAATTTTTATCCTTCCATAGGTAATTTATCCATCCTCAACTCAATCATCAAGATATTTATACCTAATAGTACCACACATAGATAGGATCCTATAGGTTCAAGAAGAAACCAAAACTCTACTTCTTCTAGACACGAGTATGTCAAAATCACATACTCTAAGGTATAATTTTGTAACACACTTTCCCACCAAAGTGATCTATAGCTCTTGTCCATGGTGCATCCAAGTCGAGAGTGGTTTATACTTATCCTAGATGAACACCCCTTTTCTACTCGTAAGCTGATAACCACTTGTATAATTATACTTGGTAAGAAATTGAAGAAGGCAAGGAATCATACATATTTTCTTCCACACATTTGTCAGCATTAAAATATCTCCCTTTGTTGTATCTTTGAGCAAATTATTTCCATCCATCATGCACCCAACACTCAATATTCTCCAATGATAAAGCAGAATGCCATATGCATGCCACATCCTGATGAGAGAATGAAAATAGGTCCTAAAAATAGAACCAAAATGTTGGATTCTAGTATCCAACACTTCACAAGGTCATGTATGTGGAGCTTCACCTATACATATGCCTAGGTGTTCACCCAAAGTACGCAGTAACCGACCGAATTCCTCCTTTGTTTACTTACCAAGATGTGGGTTAACATAGTTAACCATTATAACATGAAGACAATAACAAATTATGGTAGTAAAAACATATATAATAAGGAAATTAATCAACATAAATCATCATAAATAATCCACAATTTTCCATTATAAACACAAGTCAATCTATTACATAACTCACTAATTACATCCATGTGCTGATCTATGCACACATACATAATGGTCACATAATTCACTTACATACTCCCTAATAAATCCACACAATATTAAACACACACTTTTTACAAGGAGTGCAACACCTATTTATATACGGTGGGGACTTTCCCTTCACTTGTTTACATGCTTTAATATTATTAATATACATTCTCACTATAGTTACATGCTTTCAAAACCCCTACTTGACCTTTAGTTTATGCTATAAATAGCTCACCCTTATCATGATTTTCCTATAATTATCTTTTCTCTATACACCTTCCTTATCTTATCTTGCATGTGCTTCCTTGCAGTTGGTGCTTTATCATATTTATGCCTATTTTTGAATGTTCCTTTCATGGTATTCCATCTCTTTATTTTTCTATTTTTATCCTTGGCTCTAAAATTTTCTAAGTCCTAAACCTATGTATATGCATGGACCTTTACGCGCTAACCCCTACTCGTATTTTGTTCGACTTCACGCATTGACCTTTTTCCATTCTCTTATTGCATACATTCTTCCATGCATTACCTATGATGTTTGCATATCTATTTACTACTTACACTGACCCCTACACATGGTCTTCAACCTCTACGCATGGTAAATAATTATCCATTTTATTTTCTCAATAGTTTGGAAAAATTAATAAAACATGGGTGAAAGTATGTGTTATGTTCATAAAAAGGAAAATTATTTCAAGGATACCACATAGAGTGATAGAGACAAGAGGAGATATAAAGGGAAAAGAGACAGGTATGATAAAAATAATGGTCAACAGGAGAAGAAAAATAGGTTTCACAAATATTATGGTAAAAGGGAGTCACAACGATTGTGAATGAAAATCTCTATGGGAAAAAAACAAGGCCTATTAAAGAAAGAAGAATAAATAAATAAAATAATAATTCGTCATCTTCGAGATAACTCAATTCACATGTGAACAAATGATTTCCATCATAGATAAAGTGAAAAATTCTTCAAAAATGCATCCTTGTTTATTGCTTCATTCTGAAATAGTGGTGTTACACAACATGACTTTCTAAAAGGACTTATTTGAGGAGTATCATGAATAAAGTTGTAGTATGGTATACTTTGCAGACATAACAAGTTTATAAATAGAAGGAAAAGGGACAATTTGACTCAAATTCCCAGGGTATTACTGATTTTATTCTACAAAATGTTCTATACCTTCCTCAATTGAAAGTAAATTTGTTTTCCGTTATACTAATCCTAGAAAAGGCCACTCCCTTTGGCTGGATAATGGAGAATTACAAATCACAAGAAATAATGATAAAGTTGTTTTAATGACTAGATTTGAGGAAGGAAAGTTTATAAAACTTAGGGGTGATCTTGTAGTCTCAAGGAACTTTTATCATCTCGTAGAGGAAGGGATGTCACTAAGTCTCTTATGGAATACTAGATTTAGGCATATAAACTATCATAACATTCACAAAAATGTAAATTAATGGTATAATAGGATTTCCAAATTTTCACAATATATTTGAAAATATGAAGCATGAATCTTAGATAAAAACTCAAGGGAGCCACCGCAAACATCAAAATGGAAAATTGACAGAAAGTTATAGTTAGTTAATTGTGATATTATGATCTCTAATAATTATTCTTTCTATTGGTAACAAATAATTCATGTTTTACATTGAGCACTATAACATGATTCCATGGATATAATCTAAAACAAAAACTAGAAGCCTTTGAAACTTTTCAACGGTTTCAAACCGTGAAATAAAGTGTTATCCCATATTAGAACACCAAGGGTTGAAAATGGTTCTAAATCACTTCAAAGGTGTTTAAGGCCTATTTTAAGCAATATAGGATTATGTTAAAATTATAGTTGCTCACACTCCAAAAATAGAGTAGCTGATCATAAGGTGAATAGAGTGTGATGAACATGATTTAAACATTCATTTTTCAAAGGGTCAATCTACATTTCTTGGTAAAAGTAAATAAAACAATAGTGTATCTATGTAAAAATCACCATTTTAGGTTCTTCAAATAAAGAGTCCATTGGAAGTATAGTGTGGTAGTATTCCTTAGTGTGACATTTTTTAGCTTTTGGATCCATATGATATGCATTGATTCCAAAGAAAAAAACAATTAGAACACAAGAGTAAAAATGCATCCTTATAGGATATTTAGAATCCTTAATGGAATATATCTTATATGATAAAAATAAAAAGTAATTTATCATTACAAGAGATGTTTATTTTTTGTGAAATCATAAAGGACACAACCAAAATGTATCAATAATTGAGTTGAATTGGGAAAATTTCCAATTTAAATGTTTATAAGGAGATATTAAGGAATCTAAAATAGTGAGGGGGACAAGAAGTTGGGAATCACTTAAATATGTATTATCTCTTATAATTTAAAATCAAACACCCTTGTAGTAGAAATTAAAAGTTCATCAAATGATGAGGACGCATTTTGAAGTAATATTTATAAAATGAAGGAGCTTCAAAATAACGAGGTACTAGTTGTTCCACAAGAGACATATAAAAAATATTCCTATGGATCACAAGACACTCATAAATGTCACACATGATGAAATTGAGAAAATATACACCACAATCAGATATAAAAACATAAAATACTTGAATAAATCAGAGAGAAAATAGAAAATTGGACCTTTGAGGTTGCCCCACGATAAAAACCAAAATTTGACCATCTATAAAAAATCAATATTACTATTGAATCCAAATAAAAATCCTTCAAAAAAATAGAAAAGTTGGATGCATGGAGAGAAGTGGTGAAAAATTAATATGATGCCCTTCTCAAATATGGGACTTAGAATTTGGTTGATCCTCCAATCATTCGTAAACCAATAGGTTGTAAGTGCTCTTTCATAAAAAGCACAAAGTAGATAGCTCATATGAAAAATAATAATATAGCTTTTCACAAAGGTATTTTCCCAAGAGGGAATATATTATAATGAGGCCTTTGCACCTACATAAAAATGGACTGCTATTTTTACTTTATTCTATTTGGAAGTAAATAACATAAATAAACTTCATCAAATGGATTTAAAAACTAATTTTTTGAATGGTGATCTAAAAGAAACAACATACATGACTCAATAAGAAGTATTTACATATTATGACAAGATTAGAAAGTGTACAAGTTGGAAAAAAAAAATTTTTGGGTTGAAACAAAACACTAGAACATGGTATGAAAAGATTAATGAGAACCTCTTGAACATGAAATTTCAACATTTTTAATTTAAATATGTAACTCTATTTGTCAAAATAGTTGATAAAACAATTCCATTTCTGGTTTTATAAGTGGATGATCTTCTTCTTACATGAATAATGAAATATACCTTGTAAAATCAAAATAAAATTGATGAAAGACTTTTAAATGATAATTTCATGATACCTTCTTTATTATTTTTGGTATTAAAGTAATTCAAAAATAAAAGGACATCTTCATCACATGAAAAATTAGATTGGTGAAATTTTGAGAAAATTTGGAATATAAAATTATAAAAAACTTGGAAGATATGTGGAACAAAAATTGAAACTAACGTTAGATGATACTTGATCTTATAGATATAACTAAGTACAAATAGTTCATTAGAAGTATGATCTATGTAATCATAACGAGACAAGTAAAATTCATTTTATTTTGGTGTTCTTTCTAGATTCTAACAACATAATGAAGTCATTAGGTAACAATACAGAAATTACTTCAATATCAAAATGGAACAAAAATGTTTTGGGATCAAATACTTTAAGGTATTGGATTTAAAATAGGTTGGATATTTATATTTATAGTTTGGAGGTTATTTTGATGACAAGAGACCAACTACAAGTTTCCTAATGAACTTAGGAACAATAGTCATATATAAAATTAACATTTAGAGAAAATATTTTCTTCAAGATAATCTCAATTAGGGATTTCTATGAACACCTGCACTGGATTTCCTAGTTCATTCTTATCTCTTTTGATCTTCTTTCCCAGATTGAGAATAAATTTATCTGCGAAGTCCCCCTCCATTCCTTTTAGGTTAGTGTTAGGTCTCTCAATCAGTTTCCATTTTTAGAGTTTTTCCTCAACACATGAGTGACGGGTTTAAAGGGAGGAGGAGCACAAGATGGGGTAAACTTCCTTTAAAATTAAGCATTATGTCTTTTAGCCCCGTGTAAATTCCACGGATAAATGAGGGTCATGTCCTCTAACCCTCTCAAGAAAGGAGTTGAAACTACTAGCTCCAAGGATTTCTCAAAGCCTTTCATCCTCCTTAATATTCCTATTAAAAGGTCATTTGACCTAGTTCATGTCACCCCCATTTTCCCAACCCGAGCTTTGTCAAAATTGTGTCCATCAACCCGTATAGCTGAGGTAGTGCTCCTTTCTCCAAACTTGACTCAAACGAGTATCCAAGTGTCTATAACAATTGTGCAAGGAAATAAAAATAATTTAAGGTATTTGTAATCTTGTCACCAATCTGTGTGAAGGGTCTTTCAATAAAGAGGAAATTATGACTTCAAGATCCCAATCCATAACTCAAATTCTCAAATTTAACGCCTATGATGAATCATAATTCATCACAATCATCTCTAAGGGTAAGGGACCTCCATATGCTTTCTAAATTTACCACCAAGATTAGTCCCTTTCCTTCAACAACCATTATCAAGTCTAAAGGTATCCCTCCTCTAGCTATAATAACATTTCTCCTAACATTACCAACATCAAAGTATCTAAACAAAACCATTTGAGATAAAGAAAAAGAAAATATAATAGTACCAACCTCCTTCCAAAGATTCCATCTACCTTTGATGGAGGAAAAATAATTAGAAAAATTCAAAATTTTAATAAAAAGATGAGATGAGGGAAACCAGAGGGTATGATCTCCCCATTATCCAAGCATAATGGATAGAACACACCGAATCCCCACCAAGGTTCTCATGTTTAATATCATTTTTCCAAATATATTTCTAGTATCTTTGAGGAGTGTTATTTCCATTTTAATTCCTTTGTAACTCCACCATATTATATTTATGATGCAACATTTAAACCTTAGAAAATTTACTTGGACCCTTTAGGTTCGATGCTGATTGCTTCCCTGTTGTTATTTCTCGCTCTATGTTTCTTCTTTTCTCATCTTTGCTTGAATTTTTCCCACTTGTGTATTCTCCTACATTAGCTCTTGTAGGAGGTTTAGGATTCCTAAAGGATGATGCTTTTTGGGACTTGTTTTTTTCCCTTAATAGGAATTACCATGATTTGGATTTCCTCACCTTTCTTCTAGTTTGAGTTTAGGAGTAACTCTTTTTCCCTCCAAATTTGGTTCTATTTCTTTCTTATTCTATATCGAGGCTTCTTTCTCTGGTGTATTTCTTCTTTACTACTCGCCTTGTGATTCCTTTGTTTCTTCCCGAATCATTTCTTTAACCTCTTTATATTTCTTTTGCATTTCAAATTCCATCTATTCTTCTCTTTCGATGCTTTCCTTTTGTGTCAATTCATTCTCCATCTCAAAATTTTCCTCTTCTAGGAAAGGAATGATTAATTATTCAAGTTGATTTTGCTTGATGTATTCCCCTTATTTTAAAAAATACATCACCAACTTGAAGGGAAGTATCAACAAGCTCCAAAATGAAAAAATGGATAAGAAATTTTGGAATGGGATCAACGACAACCTAGAAAAAGTGGAATATAAATACAACCTTATTGCTGATGGGTTTTCATCCAAATAGGCCTGCTGAAATCTATTGTTAAAGAGCTCAAGAATTTATATAGAAATTGAAAAGGTAAAGAGATCGACAAGAATAAGGATATTAAAGAATGTGAAATCCACATTAAAGATATTATTAAGATATCTTCCCAAGTTCTCAATCATTAATTCTTGTTAGTTTATTTTGTCTTTCTCTCTTTCTTCTATGGTTTATATGAAACTTTTGTGTGTTTTTCACCTAGTTTTGTACTAGTTTTATGATATTTTATGGTGTCGGCATCAACTCCTTTTGATATTTGTATTATTTTTGTCTCATGATGTATATGGATATATTTGGATTTTAGATCCTTTATTGACATCTATTGGTTCCCAATATTACATTCCAAGTACTTGACCAAAATTACAAGACAAAATGTATTTAAGAATGATAGATATGAATGATATGTCATTTGAAGCCAGGGATATATCTAACATTCTCTAACAACCAGTCTTAGAAATGACTAGGAGGAACCTCACAAAGGGCATGGTTGAACCCTACCATTTCTAAATATTTATAAACTAGGGTGAGAGGACCCGAGGGGTATTCTTGAATCAAGGAGAGATATTACAATTCAACCTCATTCAAGTTATTGATAGGTTAATTTGAGATAAGTATATCCGTGAATGTAATATCCACTCATAGGAATTTTCACATAGGTATTCCAAATACTTTTTGGTACATCGATTGACGTTCAAAAAAGCGGAAAGCTTGGCAAGCTAATAAAGATATATGCAATATTGATTATAGATATAATATCTTTTTAAAAATAAAATTAAATGGATCTTAATGATTTTGGAATAATAATCTTCACAAATCAAGGAAAATGCATTTATAATGGACAAAGTTAATGAAATTTGAAGGAAAACACATGTATGATATACAAATCTAATGTGTCTAGATTTGGGTAGGATTGTATGATACTTTTAGTTTAGAGAAAATGGGTATAGATGATGGATGATTTATAACAACAATGTGCTAATGAATTCCATGAGAGCATGCTATTTCCAAAATGTAGAGAAAACAAGATCAAATAAACATAACTTCCAAAGGGGAATTTACATTCATTGATACCCAGTTCATGTAAATGTTACCATACAGTCTTCAAAATCCTTAACACAATAACTTGAGTAAGAATTCTAATAGAATATTCATTTCTTCAATTTCATACACCAATATACACTCAAGGGATAACATAAATCACTCCAAAGAACTATTGCAATAAGGGTTTTATAACTGAACCAAAATATTACAAAGTATACACTACAACACAATATTTATGTAGTGACCAAGAAAATACAATAACCAAAAGTTAAATCTATGTAATCCATAGATGCAATAAACATAAGACTGTAATAAAAGCTATATCTCATTGATCAAATATTCACATACATAGTAAAATACATGAATGAATCAAAATAGTTTTTTCAATTCATGTTGGTTTTAGCAAGGGGACATAAAATGGATGCTCTAAATTCCTACTAATGATGTACAATGCAACAACCTTAGCATTAGAACCTTAGAAAAATATAACTTCATGCACTCTCTAGGAGAAATGAGAACCTAGAGCTAGAGAAAATTAATAACCAACTATAAAAAAACTACCAACCCTTTAGAATGAGGAAATTCTCTCATTCTTATACAATGTTTCTACAAGGGAATATACCCAAATTCCCCCAAAAAATCAAATGAGAGAAGTAAAATAATGGGTAAAGGATCTTGAATCTGCCAAAGTGAAAAGATATCCTCTTCTATTCATAAATATTTTGTTTTAATGTGCCAGATGGAGATATTCTATTTTATTATTACAAACATGGAGGTACATAGGATATTTATTTTGTCAATCTACCAATTTTTCTTCTAATTCCCTTTCATCCCCTATGTGTGCATCATCACGGGAGTTTTTATCTTCATAAATCATTTGAATGATTCCTCCTCCTTATTGATTTTTGTAAAAAAGAAAGTCACAAGAGAATAAAAAATAAGGATAAAGGAATAAGGAATATGTAATGATCTCAAGATGGATCGAGCTCAATGAAATTTATTTCTTTTTGTTCCTTTGACCTATATTTTAATGCATCATAACGCATAAACATGTTTAAAACAAAATTATCAAATGGCCCCATGTGAAATAGAAAGATTGTTTCATTCCTGGACAAGGTGTGGAAAAATTCTATGGATATATCCTTTTCCTTCTTTATTTTCTTGGCCAATTTATTAAGATAACCATGACACTTAAAATTGGTTACCCAATTTAGTGTCCCTTCTCATCCGTTTACTTGCCTAGGTAACCTGGGGCACGTTTGCGTCACCAACTATCCCCTTGGGATAGTTTTCCAATTTGTGATTTAATCACTTACTCTAAATTTAATTCATCACATCACATCTTATTTCCATGAGTAATTAAATATTAAATATTTAATTACGCTTCTTCCCATGCATCTTAATCACTTATCTACCCCAAATTTATTCTATCTATGCATCACATCCATTTTTAATCTTCCCTAAGCGGGATATTTCCCGTGGTCGGGATAGGTCTTGTCTTTCTCGAATCGATCATTTTTAGCCATCTCGGGAGTCTTCTCCGCGATCGGCGCCGACCCATATGGTCGGGCGCCGATTTTCTAGAGCGGCGCCGATTATAAAAGCAAGCCTTAACTCGGTTCTAGGACGGAAGGAGCGGAAGAGACCGAAAGAAAGCACTTACGCACGAACAGAGAGCGAGAAAGATTCAGGTTGCAAGAAAGAGAGATCTTTTTAGCATCAATTGTCTCAGTTAGGGCAGATCCTGTCCTAATCAATCCCTGAGAGGAGCACCGCTATTTCTCGCCCAGTATCATATCAACATCATACACCACCATCTATCATCTGGTGACTCTGTTCCAGCGTCTCTCCATCTTCGGCACATCTTGCAGACTACATTCACCTTCCAATCCCCGAATCTCATCGCACAGTTCCTGATTGGTCAGTCTGCCTTCAGTTGACACTGATCTTATCCCGACGCGATCAGTCCCTGGGCCGACGCGATCGATCACATCATCGATCGCCGCCGATTATACCTGGGCCGACGCGATTTCACCGCAGCAGACAGGTAAAAGGTCACAAGTAACACAAATCCAGCATTATTTCGCAGTTCCCTATTTTTCGTATTTTCTGCTCATTGCTCGGCTGCTTTTATTACCGCAATCGTAAAATCTAGTCTTTATTTACATCTTTTATCATGTATGCTTCTTTTCTTTATTGAAAACGTGGATCGACATCCGCCAAGGAAGCTCATCGCTCCCGACCGCTTCTCGGGCAAGTCCACCCAAATATCTTCTAACGCCATCTTTTTCTGTCAAGCACCGGTGTTTTGCAGGTTACTCGGATCTATTGTGCAAATTGCTCGTGTGCGCCCGTCTTGTCTACATCGGCTTCCTCATCCGTCTACATCTTCATCAGGTATCGATTTCATTGGAGTTTTTCAGGGTTTTTGTGTTTAGTTTGGTGCATTAACTTGGACAGGTAACAAGCACAAAATTCTTGATCTACATTCTGGCACGCCCGGTGGGACCCAACCAAAGTCCCTTATTGGTAAGTTCATTTCTTTTCTAGTTTTGAACTTTGTTCCTTTTCTTCACTGATTTCTATCAGTCCTATTTGAGCATTTCTGTTCATCATTTCAATCTTGCTTTTAAGGGAAATCATTATCTTGAAAATTTTTTATTTCCTTTAAATAGAAATTTTTTGTTTCACCACTATCTGGATGTATCTTTCCGGATCTTGTTTGTTGTTTGCTTGATCTTTTCTTGCGGAGCACTTTGCTTGATCGTGGGATTGTTCGAGGGGAAGAGCTCAACAACGCGCTTTTTGAAGTCCACACACCTTGGAGAGCTAAATCTACAGGTATTCCTCTTTTTCGGTGTTTTCTCCTTTTTAGGATTTCTTTGTTGGTTGTCTATCACATCCAAACACTTCAATTTTTGGTGCTTAAAAGGAACTTAATCGCATTTGGGAAAGAACTTGTTTGATTTGTCTTCATCGAAATCAAACATTTCGTTTTAAGTGCTTAAAAAGAACCTTTTCTTTGTCATTGTTGCATGCTTTTTCATCTAGTTTTAATTAGGTTGGAGAATTGATCAAAATCGGTAGTGACACTATTTGATTTTTATTTTTCACCCTTGCACACAAAGCCAAAATCACTAGGTATAAAGCATTTAAACAAAACTCCTTCCCTGGCCTCGCCTACTTGGAAGTGATATCCAAGAGGAAGAGCCTACGCGGTACTCGGGCCGCGCTATAAATTCACGGAAGATTTTGGTATATATTGGCAAAGCACCGACTCCCTTATCGCATGTGTGTGAAGCGGGGTAGGCCCTATATCAAGCCACGACGGTCTTTTACTGAAGTGCCTTCGGGACTCCTCACCAAACATTACCCAAACCATCCCTAGTTTGGCTATCTGAGTAGTTCCTGTTCTAAAAAGCCTTCCCTAACATTTTCTTTTCTTAAAAGCATCAAAATTTAAAGGAGATAATCACTCATACTGCTTGAATTGTTTGTGCATTAGTTAGGACAATCTTCTTTCTTGCTTGTTTATGACGGTTATCACCCGGTCACAATCTAGGAAAATGGCCCAACAGGTTCCTTCTTCCTCCGAAATCACCACCAGCATGGATGTTTCGGCACCCCTCCAATCTTCCTCGGGACCGCTGTTAGTTGGTTCCCCCTCATGGTCGTATAATCCTTTCCATCAAGCCAAAACAATCCCATCACGTCCAGCTTCTCCTAGTCCATCAGAAATATCTTCTGACTCGGAGTCTATTCCTCGCGGGGATCCTGAATTTCAGGCTCTCCTTGATCGCAATCCGGTAGCCCTCATGGACTACCTAGTACACAAGTCCATTCGAATATCTGATCAAGGACCACCAATCCAACAAGTGTACGATTATCCTCGTGGTCCATCCCAGGCCTATGTAGAACAGTTTTCATCCTCTCTCCCGCCTCGAGCTACGGAAAAGGGGGAGGCTCTTGTGCCTCCTTTTTCTCTTCCACCAACCATGTTGACTAATTCTCAAATTGCCTTACCTATTCCTAATACTGCAGTTACCTCAACTATTCCTCAACCTACCTTTGAGAGGTCTTCTGGCTTGGCGATAACGAAAGGCCGTGCACCCGCATATCGCCGTTAATTCATCTATGCCTCTATTGTGTCTCAAGGTCAAGCACTCTTCATGAGCCAACCCTCTCGGCTAGTCGGTTGGTTCCTACTTTCGCCCTCCCGGTCAATCTTTCTTCCAATATTCCAGCAAGATCGTGACCTTCGCCATCCCCTAAGTATACGGCACCCCGGTACCAAATCCGGTAGAAGGCCCCTTTCGTGTCTTGTTCCCAACATGTCAATCTAACCAACACCCATGTTCCTCAATCTGTCCCTATTCAATCAACAAACATAGGAGTCCACCAATCACAGGTTCCATCCGTCACCCAACCTATATTTTCTCAACCACTTATTATCTCACAGCCTGCCTATACGCAAGCTGCCTCACAGCAAATACCCCACCCGGTGTCACCCAGAACACCTGGTTATTCCTCTTATCATCCTATCCAACAACAGATGAATCCCCCATTGACATCTCAACAACATCCACCACTTGCTTCTTATGTAGGACATACCAATGCACCTCCTCCCCAATCCGACGTAGTTCAAATTCTCTTCAAGAAAATTGCAGACTTGGAAGCCTCCACAAAAGGAACCCGTCCTTCATACTCCTTTGAAGAAGTGTGCAATGAACCCATTCATCCTTCGGTGGCTTTTAGGCCTTATCCTCCCCAATGGGAACTTCCCAAATTCTCAAAATTTCATAGTCGGGAAGACCCTCAACAACATCTGCGAGCATTCAAACATGCTTGCTACCTTATCGTCCAGGATCAGGAACTCATGCTCCGTACCTTTCCTATGTCTCTAGCGGGTCCCGCTTTGGACTGGTACAATAACATCCCTCAACATTCTTTGTTTTCTTTCTCTCAATTGGCCCAGATGTTTGTTGAAAACTTCTCAATAAATATCGCGCATAAGATCTCAATCACAGATCTTTATAACATTCGCCAATTCGACGATGAGTCTATAGCAGACTTTGTCGCTCGTTGGAGAGGGATAATCAACCAATTGTCTTTCTCCCTTCCCCAATCCCAACAGATCGAGTTGTTCACCCGATCTTGTGCTAGTCACATTTCTTCCACGTTAAGGATCCAAACTTTTCATACCTTTGAAGAGGCCTTTACGATGGCACGCAAACTTGAATCTCGTGCCATTGAACAAGGAAAACTAAAACTTCGCTCCAAATCTAAACCAGATTTCTCTCGGTTCACCAAACCAAATTCTTTCCCTCCTAAAGATAAGAATCAAGGGTCCACAAATGCTATCGTATTAAAAACACCAAGAACCGATAGTACTCCTAATCAACCATCACGAAGAGACCCTTCATCTACTCGAAAAGGGCCTTCATCTTCTCGATCCTTCGCTCCATTGGGGGAATCATATTCCTCTATCTTAGAAAAAATGTTGGAAGTTCGCATGATCGAACTTCCACCCATTAGGGATATTGATGAAAGCCGAGAACGCCCGTTCTGGTATAGGGAAAACGATTTCTGTCATTATCACAGAACCAAAGGTCATGACATCGAACGATGTCAGACTTTCAAAAATCTTGTCCAAAATTCATCGACAAAGGCGAGCTCATCCTGGATAATCCAAATGCTCCCCCAAATCAAGCACTGGACGTTTTTAAACAACCTTTCCCCAATCATGCCCCAAATCATAATTCTTCTAATCTCAAAACCAAACACCCACACTATTAATTTCATCTCTACCGAGGACTCTTCTTTCAAAACCAATCCATCTCGCAAACACATCAATCGAATCAGATCCTCCTTCCTCTTCATCAATCACGGAGTTCCAATATCTTCGAGATAGTCCATCTTTGAATATCCCTACATTATCAAGCACGGAGTTATCTCTCTCCGCTCCTTTGTCTCGACCTTCCATCTATACCCGAGACAGTTGTCATCCTCATCTGTCTCATCATCGACATTCTTTCAATGCTCAAGCAATCACATCCCTCCGAAGTTTCCACTACGGACACATCCACTTCGTTGCTCCCATTCCCGCCGCAACTATGCCCTTGGTGAACGTATCTATCATTGTGCCAACTTCAACGGAAGCGCGTCTTCAATTTTGACCCTTCCTATCTCTTTTCCTACAGTAGTTTCACCCATGATTACTGCATCGTAAGTAGTCCCTTCGCTAGAACCGCTTCGTCATCACCCCCTTCTTCCATCACCAATGTTACTTCACCTATTCAGAAAAATCAAAAGAAGTAGCACTAACATCTATACGCCGGTTCCTGAACCTAAACCGAGACAACTAAAATCTAACATTATACCATCAGTACCTCCCCACTTGCTTCCCCCAAAAAGGTTACAATCACCTTATGCCGTTGAAGTCATCACCATCCCCGAAAAAGGAAAGCCCATATTTCGGACCATCAAAACTCTTGGTGCTCTTCCACAAAAATCTCTCTCCACGCCTCATAAACGATTGGATTTGCCCGTGGAGAAGGCGTCTTCTTCTACACATCCATCAAAGCCATCATCTTCTCCCACAACACATTCTTCATCAATACCCCTAAAAATAGACTTACCTACCAAAAAGATGCCACCTCTTCTATCAGGATCATCATCTTCATTACCAAAAACCAAAGCACCCTATATTCCTCCTATTACACCTACCTTGAGGACTTCTTCCTCATCGAAATCAACATTATCTAAATCATCCGTAAATCCGACTAAGCAATCCCCTTTGTCTCCAAGGACCGCAAAATCTGTCACATCTCCATCCTCCTCAAAATCTATCTTAGGGGCTCCCCCTCCACCAAAGTCAATCATGTCTCATTTACTCCCATCCCAAGCACCCAAGACTACTCCTCCAAATGTCCAAACAAACAAGAGGATCCCTAAAGAGACCATTAAACCTAACATGCAAGTTCTCTTACCTCGGCAGTCGATTAAGGTAAAAGAACCATCTTCATCATCTCTATCCTCCTCTTCGTCTACCGGATTCTATACCGAAATCCTTCATCAACTCATCCAATCTTCATCCATAACCCTTCCTCCGATTAAACCTTATAATCCTAAAGGAGTGAAACCTACTTGGTTTAACTCTGATCTGATTTGTGCTTACCACCGTACTCCGGGTCATGATACTGAGGGATGTAAAGCTCTCCAAGCCGTTATCAAGAACCTTCTGGAAGAAAGTGACCTTTTGCTGGAGGAGGAACAATTACCTCCCCGTCATCTTAGCCCCATCCAAACCTCAACCATCCACTCAGACTCTAGTGGTTCCATCCCACTTGATCTTCCACCTTCCCAAATTGACACAATCCATATCGCCACTAGAACCCAACACTATGATAACCCATCTTCATCTTCAAAGATCTCGACCACGGGTTGTCATTTCGCAGCCCCTAAAGACATTTCTCCTTCCTCATCGCCCCACGACTGTGGTCTCTATTCGTGCCGCACTCGGGCTCAAGTTCCCGTGTCCGTTGAGGAGAGTGTTATGAAGCAACTCACCCAAGCTCCGGTCAAAATGTCTCTTTTTGACCTCATCCAATCCTCTCCACAACATCGCCAAGCTTTGATTGATAATCGCGCCGCATCGCAAAGAAATTCCGATGAGCCCCAACCCTTCGAGTTGGTTGTTGGACCGAATGGACCATCAACTACCATTTCTTTTGAAGATTCGAAATTCCTTCTCTTTCTTCCGAAGATATGGAGGCTCCTCTCTTCATCACACCCAAATCAATAACACTACCTTAAAACGTGTTATGATCGATAGTGGAGCTGCACTCAACGTCATCTCCTCGCACACATTCGAACAACTTAAGTTACCAAAGAATGTGGTGTCACCTCCACCCTTCGCCCTTCGATCATTTAACGATCAGCCTAGCAATCACTCTAGAACCGTGGTCTTACCCATTCGAGTAGGTAAGAAGTCGCTCCATGAACTCTTCTATATTGTCGAAGGAAAATTCCACTATAACATGATCCTGACGCTCCCGGATTCGCGCATAATGCATCAGGTCCCATCCACCCTCCATCGATGCCTAAAATATCAATATGAGGGCAAAATATATACTCATCCAGAGATCCTTTTCCTTCCGCACAATGCGACATGACCACAAGATCTGCCCCTTTAAAAGAAAATACATCTTCTCCGGATGGGGCCTCATCTTCTTCCATACCTGCAACCAAACTACCGGATTTACAAAATCTGGAAGAGACATTGCAGCGTTTCTCACTAGGGGAGCTTCTCTCTTATCTTTCGATGCCCATCTCAAACCTAATGAGTATGGTAGACTGCATAAGCAACCCGAATATCAACCAGTCTCTGGCCGCATCGTCACCATTGGTCCGCCCAATCAACGGACCAATTTCATCTACGGTGGTCTTGATACGCCTCATCATCGCCCGGATTCTCCTCCTAGAGCCAAACCTTACCTAACAGGGTTTGATCACCTACAGAATCCCACGTTTGCAAAGACTTATCTATATCGATGCGCGTGGAAAGGTTTTGGCCTTGGAAAATATGAACAAGGTATACATGATCTCAAATCCATTCCTACTCTCATGCCACATCAAAAATTTGGGTTAGGATTTAAACCCCTTTCAGAGGCCACCGTCACTATTCTTGATGAACCTCTTCCTACTAAGGAACCATCTTCTCCCACTAAATCAGAAGCATCACTTGATGTGGACGATGACATTTCCATCCCACCTTTTTTTTTTTTTTTTGATCAATACCATTTCCTTAGGGCCGTTGGTCTATGAGACTAACAATCGGTCCGCTTCTATACCATTAATCTTCCCTGAAATAGTTGGAGACGACTCTCCTACTATCAACACTATCCACTGTGCGGATGATGATTCTGTCCTCACCTATCTAGGGGCAGAGGATTCATATCTTCCCAAGACTATTCCTTCTGACACGTCTACCCTTCTCAACGAAGCCACTATCGACCTTAATATAGGGACTTCTGAAGACCCTCGCATCATTAAGGTCGGCCAATCCCTTAATCCACAGGAATTAGGGGACTTTACCGCTTTTCTTTCCAAACATCGTCAAGCCTTTGCTTGGTCATATGAAGATATGCCAGGGCTCGATCCCGATATTGTGGTCCACAATATCGTTACCCTTCCCAACATCAAACCAGTCAAGCAAAAATTGCGAAAAATGCACCCTAGAGTAGCCCTTCTTGTCAAAGAAGAGTTACAACGCTTGCTCTCAGCTAGCTTCATCCAACCCATCGATTATCCGCAATGGGTGTCTAATGTAGTACCAGTAACTAAGGCTACTGGGAAGATTTGAATTTGTACCGACTTCCGGGATCTTAATCTTGCCTGTCCAAAGGATGATTTTCCTCTTCCTAATATCGACCAACTCGTAGATTTAATCATGCGGGTCATGAGATGCTTTCTTATGGATGGTTTCTCGGATATAATCAAATCCTCATCGCACTGTAAGACCAACATAAGACCTCCTTCATAACCCTCGGGGACCTTTGCTATCGTGTCATGCCTTTTGGCCTTAAGAACGCAGGGGCAACCTATCAACGAGCAATGACATACATCTTCCATGACCTCTTACACAAAATCAGAGGATTATGTTGACGACCTCCTCGGCAAGTCCAAACGCCGTCAGATCATCTTTTCATCCTCGCACCTCTCTTTGAGAGGCTTGTCCGCTCGTCTTCGCCTAAATCCAGCTAAGTGCGTGTTTGGCGTTTCACTGGTAAACTTTTAGGTTTTATCATTTCCATCAGGGGCATTGAAGTCGACCCCGCAAAAATAAAAGCTATCCTTGAGATGCCTCCCCCGTCTAACTTAAAGCAACTCCGCAGTCTCCAAGGACGTCTTCACTCGCAAGGCTGCTTTATCTCCCAATTGTCGGACCGTTGTCAACCTTTTCACCATCTCCTCCGTAAGAATGTTCATTTTGAGTGGGATGAGCATTGCCAAAAGGCCTTTGATGATCTCAAAGCTTATCTTCTTTCTCCACTGTGCTTACACCTCCACGCGAGGGGGAGCCTTTCTATCTTTATATCTCTCGTGGATCGACCATGCTCGGGAGCCATGATCTCGCACGGACACTTGTGGTAAAGAACAAGCTGTCTATTACATCATCGCGCACCTCCATGAGTATGAAACACGTTACTCAAAGCTGAAAAACTATGTTGTGCTCTCTTCTTCGCAACTTCTAAGCTTCGTCATTATCTCCTTAATCACAAAACTTACATTGTCACAAGTGTCAATCCCCTCAAGACAATCCATGCAAAACCTTATCACAATGATCGCATCACTCGTTGGCTTATGCTTATGACGAGTTTGACCTCGAGTTTATCCCGCAAAAGGCTATCAAGGGTCAGGTTATTGCAGATCAATTAGCTGATGCTCCTCTTCCGGACACTCAAGACCCCCTTGCTCAATTTCCCGATGAGTATATCCAACAAATTGATTTTGGTCTATCTCCATTTAAAGTAAAGCTCTTCTTTGATGGATCCAAATGCCAGCAAGGGGGAGGTGCGGGTTTTGTGATGATTCCTCCTTGGGGTACGCCCATCCCAGTCGCACACAAATTAAACTTTGAGTGCACCAATAATATGGCTGAGTACGAAGCTCTTGTCTTAGGTCTTCAAAATGCCATTAATCTCGCGCACTCGCCATATTGACATCTTTGGTGATTCTCAACTCATCGTTAACTGTGTCACGGGTGTCTATCAATGCAAGAATGATATCCTTCGTAAATATCGCGACATCGTTCTTGCCCAACTCCAATCTTTCGATAACTTCACTATCCAAGCCATTCCGCGCATCGCAAATCGATTCACGGATACCATGGCTTCTTTAGCCTCTCTTATCCCGCTTTTTACCGAAGACTCGCCTTTATGTAGGCTGGCAACGATTGGATCAACCATCTCATCTTGGGCAACTAACGCAATCAATCAATGCCGCCACAACCCATACTCGGGATGAGTGGTATCAAGAGATAGTTGATTATCTATCTTATTCGGTCCTTCCTCCAGATCTGACTCCCAATGGTAGAAGGTCTTTTGTCCAACGCGCCAACCGCTATACTATTCTAGGTGGCCTTCTTTACAAACGCGGCTTTGATGGTATTTTGCTTCGATGCCTCAAAACCCATGAATCATCTAAAGCTATTCAGGAGGTCCATGACGGTATCTGTGGTGGACATTTTAGTGGTTTTATAGCTAGCCAAGCGCATCTTACGTTTGGGATATTATTGGCCTTCTCTTAATCAAGATTGTTGTGAATACACTAAGAAGTGCGTCAAGTGTCAGCAACATTCTAATCTCACGCACATCCCTAGTCAAGCTTTGCAACCTGCGGCGGATTTGTGGCCTTTTTCGCAAAGGGGGTATTGATCTTATTGGTCTCATCAATCCTCGTTCTTCACAACGTCATCATTCTATCATTACCGCCACTGAGTACTTTACTAAGTGGGTAGAAGCTATCCCTCTTTCTTCAACAAAGGCTAAACCCATAGTTGATTTTGTCTATCAACACATCATTTGTCGCTTTGCTCCACACAAGCTAATCACAGATAATGGTAAGTCTTTCAAAAACGCTGATTTGCAGAATCTCTGCAATGCTTTCAATATCAAGCTCAGTTTTTCTTCTCCATACTACCCTCAAGCTAATGGTCAAGCCGAAGCTTCCAATAAAACTTTGCGTAATATCCGCAGAAAGGTAACTAGTCGACCAGCTGGTAGGGATTGGCATCTACATATCCCTTTTGCTCTCTCGGGCTTATCGGACTAGCATTCGTACTCCTACCGGTGCTACTCTCTTCTCTCTCTCTCGCCTATGGGTCTCGAGGCTGTCCTTCCTTTGGAGGTCCAAATCCCATCTCTCCGTGTTTCTCTCGTGAGAATTTGTCTCCGATGAGGATTATCGCCAAAATCGTCTAAAGACAACTTGAACTATTGGATGAGCGGCCTTAACGCTTCTTGAGCATCATCGTCTATCTCGAAGCGTGTCAAACGTGCTTATAACAAGCACTTGCAACATCGTGACTTCAAAATTGGTGATCTTGTTCTTAAGGAAAATCAAAATGTCACTACACTCGAAAGGAGTCAACGTGGTAAGTTTGCTCCCAACCTGGATGGGCCCCTACATTATCACTCATAAATATGGGTCTGGGGCTTATCGTTTATCTTCCATGGATGGTATCCCTGAAGCGGAACCTCTTAATGCTTTGCATTTACGGCCCTTCTACTGTTAAAATCTATCTTATACAAATCTAGTCGCAACTCGATCTTCCATCCGTCCTAATAACAGTCACTATCTACTTTCGTGGTGATTTGAAATTGTGTGGTTCTCCGCCTATTGCCTCGTCTACCTTAAATATGAGTATCGCGGCTCTACTCATCGTGACGTTTCTTTTGGATATGTTCCTCCTCATGGTAGGAATACCTTAATCACCACTTCATCTGTCCCAAGTACTTATCTTCATCGGATCTACTCGGGTCATGAGTGCATGTTCTTCTATGTTCTCTTCCCCTCCATCTGATCTATCTAGGTCTAAACTCAGCTTCTTCCAAAAAGTTTCCAAAAAAAAAAAAAAAAAAAAAAAAAAAAGAAAAAGATGCTATCCAAAAAGATAGACTGATCCCTCGAAGGACAACTATCCATATATTACCAAGCGAATCAAAATTCTAAAAATATAGACCATACCCTCGAAGGATGGCTATCATTCAAATACAAAATACGCATCGCTCCTCAAGGACGGCTGTTTCTCAAAGAAAATTCAAGGCTTTTTGTAATTAATCGGCCTTCCAGTCAGCTTTATAAGATCACCGAAAGACTTCCCGCATCGATCGGCTTTTCCATATCAAGCAAACTTCCCGCATTGATCGCTTTGCCTATCTCACAAAGTCATGAAGTGAGATTTAGGACCTTTTGTCGATCATATGGAGAATCCTATTTCCCCACTATGGACATGTATTCTGTCCTCCCTTGTAGGTTCCGACAAGATACTTACTTACTTTTCTTTCCATTTCTATCCTAGATCCGTTTCATGCGACTAGTTAGTGTCGATTTATTTTAATCTTATATAGGGCCTCAGTATGCTTGGTCTTTTGGTTCCCTTTCGGATTTTATCTATGGTCGGTTGGAAGTCCAACTTATCATTTTTCTTCTTCTCCGAGTATCTTCTTCTAAGTCACGGTTGTTTCCGCTTTCATCTTTTGCTCTTGTAAGGAGTATTCTCATTTCTTTGTCTTGCATCCCTGTTAAATTGGCATTTCACATGTTAATTCAATCAAAATTTATCTTCTATCAAAATTCATCTTATCTATCAAAACTCCTATCTGTATTCATTTCTCCTTATAATTACATCCATATATCCAACACATTTATCTATCTATCCATCAAAATATCGAAAAATACGTACATCTAAGGTACATTACATCTATCTATATCTAATCCATACATCAAGTACATCTGTATATCTATCCATCAAAATATTTAAAAGCTATGTCCATCCAAGATACATCACATCTATCTATCAAAATTAAATCAATCTATCTAATCACATCCATCTATCATCTATCCGTCTATATCTATCCAATCACATCTATTTTATCCACATTTCAATCTATCTAATCACATCTATTTCTATCATCTATCATCTATATCTATTCAATCACATCTATTTTATCCTCTATCTATATCCATCTACCCATCTATATCTAAACCAAAAAGCATGAAGTACAATCATATGACCAATAAATATATATATATATACATGTGTGTTTGTACAAAAATGGGTGGCTTCCAATCAAGCCATCTATACAATGCCTTCCAATCGAGGCTATATCACTATACAAATACACAATCTATCAAGTCTCTATATGGTGAAATCAGAAGCGTGGAGGACACTGTCCCCTCCACCCTCCTCTGCACCCGGCTGTCCCTCCTGACCGCCGCCTATCGAGCTCAAGCACTCTGCGCCGGAGGTCTCGGCCCACCTCGGTCCCTCCTGCTCCCTCCGCCCGAGGCTCCGCCGCCGTAGCTGCCGCCTCCTCCTCTCGCCCATACCGAGGCACATCTCGGGGCATGCTGCGCGCTAGAGCATCCTCATAATATCTCACCTCAGCAAGGAGAGACTGTACGTGCTCGTGCTCACCATACCCGCAGTGCTCGAAGGTGCCGCTGTGCTCTGTGGCTGGGCTGGGCTGGTGGTGCCCCTCCTAGAGCCGTGCCCGTGTCCTGACTGGCGATGTGGCACCTATCTCTCCCATATTTGGCCCCGAGGGCCTCCTCCTGTGTGCCGAAGGTAGCGATCCCTCGCTGATCGGATCAGATCACGCCCCGACGAGCGGTGTCTCTCTCCACAATCGGGAATCTCTCTCCTCTGCCAAGGCCCCGATCTCTCCAGAGCTACTCGATGTGTCGTGTGAGGGTGGCATGCTCTCCTCTAACTGCCTAGTGTCAGCGGCTATGTCCTCCTCATCGCATCTATCGAGGGCGGGAGATGTCGTGGAAGCTCGTGTCATACCACGCCGCATAGCCCTCATCCACCCCGCGTCATCATCACCGCCTCGTGGAGGGTGGAGCTCTCTCAATGAGTCTCTGCCAAGGGATCAAAATCGGCAAATTGCTCTCTCGCTATCCCGCCTATATGGCGTGTATGTGGCCGGTACTATCTCAGATTTAGACCAAATCGCCAAGCATCGCATGAATGGGACTCTGCTCCCATATCGGTCTGCGGCCTCGACCACCCGACTCCGTCTCAATGCCGCTGGCAAGTGGGCATCCCGACCAACCCATATCGGGAATGCCCGATATGGTCTCCGGGATAACCCGATCCGGGTGTAAGTAAGGCCCCAAACGCCTCCGAGTACCACTCACTGATCTACCAGGTCTCCCGCGCCATGTCACCCGCCATCTCCGAAATCCATAGTCCACACCCCACCGCCGCTGGCATCCACGGAAGCCCGGATGGCCTAATCACCGCTATATGCTCATACGCCAAAGAATGGAGCACAAAGCTAACGCCAATCCCCGTCCTCCGACTGCGGTGGTGTACATCCATAGCTCATAGTAAATACCTCTGAGCTATCGTGGCATCGGGCCAAGGCAAAAACTCGTCTGACCGCAAGATGTCGCACACGCAGCTTCTAGCAAGAGCAATGGGAATCTCCCACTCTCCCGAGTCCGGGCAAGGCAAAATAAGATATAGCCATTCAATCAAGGCTATCCCCGCTCCGAGGGCTATCTCGCCTGTACTGTGAGGCTATCTCACGCCTGCATACTATCTCCGAGTCATTCGATCTCGTCTCTCGCATAATCGCACCAGGCCCCTCTCGCCGCGCTCTCGGGGTGTGATCTCAATCGGGTCCCCCGTAATCGGTAATCGGAGGATCCTGTATACATCCTCATGGGTGATAGTCATCTCACCCATCCTAAACCAAAATGTGCACGTGTGGCTGTCCCACCGTCGCACTAATGCCCGCATGAGCTCCACATCCCGTGGCACTCTGCCTCGTAATATCTAAAACCCCGAGCCCGGCTAGCTCTAAATGCCGCCGCCCAGCACGGCCACGCCAGAAGGATCGTCTCAATAACTCGTGGATGGCATCCTCATATGAAGAGCCTCTCGTGCTCGCATCCACGACATCAAAAGCATAATCAGCCTCTGTTTCTATAAATCACATCTTCCAAAACCATAACATCCAAAACAAGAAGGAAATGCTAAACATCTTTCAATCGGGCGCCGATTTGGTCAAATCGGCGCATTCATTCTAGTCGGCGCCGACAATACCAATCGACGCCGATCCAAACCAATCGACGCCGATTATACCAATCGGCGCGATCACAGTGCCAAAGCGAAACTGCACTCGCCTCCCATACGCATGAAAAATCAAACAAAAAAAAAATATAACGACAAAGGTGGGTTCAAGAATGACCACTTACCCCTGTGACGTGTCCCTCGCGCTTCGTCCGCCTCCCGAGGCTTCCATTGTGTTCAAATCTCAAATCTATCTCTCTCTCAATCAATCGTCACGTTGCAAATAAATCGCTTACATTTTCCGCTCGCATATTTATATGCTGCCTCTGATTGGTCGGCGCCGATTTTTTGGGTCGACGCCGATTGTTTGGTCGGCGCCGATTATTTTGATCGCGCCGCCGATTTTTCATGTCTGCTTGCCATAGTGTTGATACTTGGCTTTCTCATCTATCTCGATCATTGTTGTGTGCTGAATCTTGCCTTTGGCACATCTTTTAGATGTCATCGTCTTTCGGTTTGTTCCTGCGTGGGACACTCGTATCTTCGGCACTTAGAGTTAATGGGTCTGTAGCACTAACGCCGCCTCATGAGGAGACCGTCTAGTTGTCCCTACCAATGTGTCTCTCTTTAGATGTTGCTTTTTTTTTGCAGCTTCTCCTTACACTCATGGGTCTCAGTACACTAACGCTGCCTCACGAGGAGACCGCCAGTTTTCCTACCAATGTGAGTTCCTTAGGTTGCTGCCCTTGTGTTTTTTTTTTTTTATGCGTCCTCAATGATCGCTTCTACCTGACATCCACCTGGGGCATCCCCGCATTCTTCATCTACCTTTTTCAACTCTTGGGATCGCCTGCTCTATCATCCATCCCATCCCTAGTTTGAGGGGGATCACATCACCACAAATTCTTCTCTTCTTCCATCCCTTTGTTTTTGTCTCATAACCTTGATTATCGCAAGTTACTTGACAAAAAGGGGCAAAATGTAGACACTTAAAATTGGTTACCCAATTTAGTGTCCCTTCTCATCCGTTTACTTGCCTAGGTAACCTGGGGCACGTTTACGTCACCAACTATCCCCTTGGGATAGTTTTCCAATTTGTGATTTAATCACTTACTCTAAATTTAATTCATCACATCACATCTTACCCATGAGTAATTAAATATTAAATATTTAATTACGCTTCTTCCCATGCATCTTAATCACTTATCTACCCCAAATTTATTCTATCTATGCATCACATCTATTTTTAATCTTCCTAAGCGGGATATTTCCCGTGGTCGGGATAGGTCTTGTCTTTCTCGAATCAATCATTTTTAGCCATCTCTGGGAGTCTTCTCCGCGATCGGCGCCGACCCATATGGTCGGCGCCGATTTTCTAGAGCGGCGCCGATTATAAAAGCAAGCCCGTAACTCGGTTCTAGGGACTAAGAGACGAAGAGAAAAGAGACGAACGAAACGCGAAAAGCTTACGCAGAAGAGAGCGAGAAAGATTCAGCCGCAAGAAAGAGAGATCTTTTTAGCATCAATTGTCTCGGCTTAGGGCAGATCTGTCCTAATCAATCCCTCGAGAGGAGCACCGTTACTCGCCCGTATCATATCAACATCATACACCACCATCTATCATCCGGTGACTCTGCTCCAGCGCCTCTCCATCTTCGGCACATCTGCAGACTACATTCACCTTCCAATCCCGAATCTCATCGCACGCTTCCGATTGGTCGGGCCGCTTCGCTGACACTCGATCTTATCCTGGCCGACGCCGATCAGTCCTGGGCCGACGCCGATCACATCGGGCCGCCGCCGATTATACCTGGGCCGACGCGATTTCACCGCAGGCATGTGTAAAAGGTCACAAGTAACACAAACCAAAGATTATTTCGCAATTCCTCTATTTTCTCGATTTCGTCGCTGCTCGGGCTTTTATTACCGCAATCGAAAATCTAGTCTTTATTTACATCTTTTATCATGTATGCTTCTTTTCTTTATTGAAAACGTGGATCGACATCCGCCAAGGAAGCTCTATCGCTCCCGACCCGCTTCTCTGGGCAAAATACCCACCCAAATATCTTCTAACGCCATCTTTTTCTCACAAGCACCGGTGTTTTGCAGTTACTCGGATCTATTGTGCAAATTGCTCGTGTGCGCCCTGCCTTGTCTACATCGGCTTCCTCATCCGTCTACATCTTCATCGTATCGATTTCATTGGAGTTTTTCAGTGGTTTTTGTGTTTAGTTTGGTGCATTAACTTGGACAGTAACAAGCACAAAATTTTTATTTATATTTATCAATCATCTCGAACAACATCCCAAAAAACCATATTAAGTTCATTCTCAAGCCCTTTAGTGGACTGATTTCCTAATAGGATCTCGGGGTGATTTAGAAATCACTAAGAGTTGATTCTCCCTTAGGAATATTATTATATGGAGCAATAATCTCTAAGAACCTCTTACCATGATTTCCCTCCAATTTCCTAGACATAGTACTTGATTTATTTGGTGGAATTTACGAACATAGGGATGCAATTCTTATTAGATCATCTCGTATTTATTTGAAATTTTATCTTTATCTACTTTGTAAGAACTACTTCTAAAAATTCCCAAGGGACATCTCTTCACCTGAAAGTAGTGGTATAACTGGTGCTACAATCAATTCTCTAGAAGAATTAGGATTCACATGAGTTCTAACAATTAATACCTTATATTGGGTTAAATATTTTCCAATTTTTTTCTTGCTCATTTGTAGGATCTATGGTTGTAGTTTAGGATTCTATCTCAGCCCCTTGTTCTTGTACAACAACTACTTCAGTGGGCTTCATGACCCTAGCCTCCTCACCTGTGGGGGTGGGATGATTGTTTAATTGTTTCACTGGACTCAGGGAATGAATCCACATGTTTACTACAAGTTCACACATCTGTAATTATGTCATGGATTTGTATGCATGAATCCTTTTCATTTGTTTTACCTACCATGATAATGTCTTCCAAACTTCCTAATACAAGATTAGTGGGATCTTAAATATCCTAGGGCTGCCTAGTACTTTCTTATGGGTCCCTCACACTATGTTCTATTACACAACATACCACAATTTCCTTTTTACTCCTTCCTCTTGATTCTTGGGTTCTTCACTTTGAGTGGGCCCTTTTCGTTTCACCACCGATTTCCTCATGGATTCTATTCATAACAATACCATCCCATTGATCCACCTCTAGATTTTTAATAAATCAGAGAATATATTTTCATGCTCAGATTTTACCCTAAGTTTCTCAACCCCTTTATCATCTCCTTCCTTTGAGGTAAAAATATTTTAAATTTGTGAATCCATTTGTTCCTTCTGTTCTTGAATACAGGGTCTAGAAAAATCGAGTCATGACCACACTTACACCTAATATTAACATTTTTAGGGGTTAAGGAACCTATGGTATATGGACTGTATAGGCATGCTAGTCACTTGATATAGAATTTTCTCCTCATAAGTCCTCTCAATACTAGTCTATATGGTAACTTCCTTACAACTTGAAAGTTGTAACCCTTGGTCTTTTATTTCTAATGAGATGGACATTATTTGAATCCTCTTCTTCTTCAATGAGACCTTTTAGGGCCAATCCTCTTGAATGAGTCTATTCTTAATCCTTTATTTTTTACCACCCCATTTGAAGGATTGACTAGAAACACCCTTATTACCATGTACTTTTGAGGCATATACCTTAGGTGTTGGATAAGTAGCTAAAATTATCCGGATAGGGGTAAGAAAAATTATGTCCATTTTTTTGAGCCATTTGGGAAATAGAAGTTGCAGTTTTGATATCATAAGAACTTAACTCATCTCTCGGCTTGAGAAATGAGGGTTTCTTGAAGGACATTTGTGGAGTCCCTTGTGTAATGCTTGTTTCCTTCTTGCAATATGGTAACACATCATTAATAATTCCACTATCCTTATACTCACTAAGAATAATGGTATTCGGTTAACTTATGTCAGCTTTATGATCTAATAGCCAAGTGAGTGTCCTCATAACATTAGAAGTCGTTTGGTGTAAGGAATTCATATATTGAACAACCCAAGTATGCACTCGGGAGGGGTTGCAGATTGTTATGTTATTTTGGATGTAATCTGATCTTACATCATCTTCCATCCCTTGAGGCACCATTGCTACCTTGTAATAAAAAAATTTAACCAAAGACATCCGAGAGTAATTCCTTAACCTAAACTCTTCCTCTCCCCGATAATTCATGTAATAATCCTCATAATGAGGTTCATGTTTTGATGTAGAACCCAAGGCTTGATGCATAAACTTATTTTCATCATAATTATTTCTTGGGGAAAATTGCTCCACTAAGAAACTCCTCATTTCAGCCTCTACTAGCTTAGCCTTGACCAAGGTAGGGAAAGTATACCTACCAAAAATGATAGGGAACTTAATATTTTCTTTATGATTAGCTTTTAGAATTTTGTGAACATATATAAGTTATCTCACCAATGCCAATAATACACACTTTTCATCCATGTGCCTTGGTAGCATGTATGGGTCACTTAGAATCCACTTACCTAGATGTAGGAAAAGGTAGGAACTGAAGTAACATCTCCATCTAGTTATGATTCTTTGAGATTTAGGGGACATCGTATCATATTGCCAACTGGGAGAAAAACACATGATAAGGCATGTTAGAGAAGGTATTTATCTTAGCTCATGTTCACCCAAGTAATTTATTTAACTCATGTATTTTATCCTCACCCACTTATGTGTGTGGATATTTCTTTTTTCTTATTTAGATATTAGGAAGATATTATCTAGTTGTTATGACTAGTTCTTTCCTAAATCTATGGTCTTGACCAGTTCTTTGATGACTAGTTCTTTCCTTAATTTATGGCTTGATCTATGACAATTTATTGGTTATTATATTGATATTCCTTTCATATATAAACAAGGCCCATTCTCATTGTATTTCATAGACTTCCATAATAATATACAATATTTCTACTCATTTGTTTGCAAAAGGTTTTCGTAATTGAGTGTGGTGTTTGATTAGCATCGAGTTCTTTATAGCTTAGTATGATATTTTTATCATTCCTTTAATGGTATTAGAGCTGGAGATTGCTATCGACATCCTTATATAAGTTTTATTTTTAAAGAAGGTTTTTGTATAATCATATATTCTAGATTTGTTTGTATTTTTTTGTTGAGTGCCTTTTTATACAAAAGAGATCCTTCCATTAGATTTTAAAAGTGTAAAAATCCTAAGAATGACTGTAAACACCCATTGACATCCCTAGCCCTGATCATATGGTATGGTCATACGAGGGCTTAAGCTTATGATTCCTACTAGTAGGTGCTTAACTCCAACACCCTTTCATTTTATTTGTGTGGTGAAGGAAAGAGCATTTTATTTTTTTTAGTTTGAACTAAAATAAATAGTAGAGCATAAAATTGAAAGCTTTTATATTTTGATCAAGTAACCTAGATTTGAGTGCCATTTTTTTGAAAAGCGATCATTTTCTTGTGTTTCTTCCATGGAACTATTTATTTTGAGAAACGCATTATAATTATAAAGTTCCATATTGTAACACACACTTAATTATAAAGTTCAAAAATATGGGGGTATTGTTACATTCTTGGTTCTTACATTTTTGGTGATTTTTGAGAATGCTATTTTTATCTATTTATACAGTAGATCATGTTGAGCCATTAATAAGACAATTACCACACATGGAAACAAAGAATGGAAACAATAATTAAATAGAAAGGATTATGGGCTTTAACTTCTTCAGAATAACCAATGTTCACTAGAGAATATGATAAATTTCAATACCAATGCAAATTTGATGAGTGTATGGGTTTGATAGGAATTTATGTAAGTGATAGTATTTTGTTTCATTTGAAAAATGTGACTCTTATTTAAAAATATGGGAGACATTTGAGGGTTTATTCTTGAAATTGAGATCATCTCTCTTAATCCTAAAGATTTCCCATCAATTATAGACTATCTTACCAAGTTCAAGGATTTGTTGACATAATTTAAGGGGAGTGGAAGAGATAAGAAAGATGAAGAGTGTGTATAATAAATTCTATCCAAGTTGAGAGGATCATTCCAAATATGTTATTCTACCTTTCCTCTAGCATGGATGCCTTAGGTGACACATTCCAAATGCCTTAGAAACATTTTGTGAAAGACTTACTAGGGAAGAATCCAAATTGTATCACCTTGAGTCTTCCATCTCTCAAAAGGAATTAGTTGAATCTAATCCTAAGGGCAAGGGAAAACCAAAAAGTAAAACCAAATCCACCCCTTATCCATCTCAAAGTGATCCTAAACCCAAAGAAAACAAGTATAAACCCAAGGGATTTTCTAAATCCAAGAAATATTCTATCCCTTTCATGCTCTTTTTGTGAAGGTATTGGTCATGAAGAACATAGGTGTTATAAGGAAATGCAAGCCTTAGAGGATACAGTCAAGAAATAAAAAATTATATCTCCACTCCACCTCCTTCTAATCAACATGGATAAACACTTAATATTGTTGGGATATCTCAGCCACCTTTTGTAGATAGTTTGGTTATAGATTTTGGTTCTTATCACCACATGACTTCTTCCAAGAAGTCCTTTGTATCTCTAGGTTTGAATTATACTTCAAAAATTGAGGTTGGAGATTCTTCCTTTATTTCTATTAAAGGAAAAGGTGATATACACCTTGATGGTGGTAGTATCCAAGATGCACTATATGTTCCTAACATCACTAAAAATTTACTTTCTGTATATCAAATTTTTCATTCTGGTCAAGGAAAATAGTGAATTTTACACCACATGGGGCAAAAGTATGAAATTTTTTGGAGCCTCATTCACTTGTTGCTCAAGGTATTGTTGATCATGGTTATAGACTATATCACTTTGAGGGTTTTGATGACACTTCCTCTATAGGGACAAGATTGGTTTCTCATGTAGATTCAGAGAGTAAGATTTGGGATGAGAGATTTGGGCATCTCAATTATAGATATTTGAAGGAGTTGAGAACTCATGGTATGGTTGATGATATTCTTAGAGTTTATTCATTCTGGGAGGGATTTTTCCCTGGCTATGCATTATGGAAATAACACCAAGATCCATTTCCTAAGAATTCATCAGAGAGATTCTTCATCACTTGAGCTTGTGCATAGTGACTTGATGATTTTTCCTACCCCTCTTTTAACGGATCTAAGTATGCACTTACCTTTCTTGATAAATTATCAAGGCATACTTGGGTTTATTTTCTCAAGTAAAAATGTGATGTTTTTTCACACTTCAAAGTCTTCAAGGCTTTGTTTGAGAAATAATATTCTAGTTGCATAAAGAATATTCATAGTGATAATGGGGGAGTACTTTTAGCAATGAGTTTTTTGATTTTTGACAGCTCATGGCATTATTCACTAACATTCTATTCTAAATACTCCAAAAATGAATGGCTAATCGTAGAAACGTAAGAATCAAATTTTGATAGAAATGGCTAATCGCATGATGCATTTTAGAGATTTACCTCCTATCTACTAGGAAAAAGCCATTAATTGTGCTAAATAAATTCAAAACTACACACAACATACAACACTTGAGAATTTGACTTTAGAGAGGAATCTTTGTTGAACACTAAACCTAATGTCTCATTTTTTCGATTCTTTGGTAGCCCTGCTTAGAGCCTTTGTGCCTAAGAAGAAAAGGAAAGCCTTGGATAAGAAGAGAAAACCCTTGATATTTATAGGGTATTCTGAGGACATGGGAGATTATTTAATTTTAGATCTGGATATTCATGAGGATATTTTTGGAAACCATGTTCAATTTAATGATAACTTCACACCGCATGATTCTTCATCTTATTTCATGCCTACTTCTTATTTATATCAGCTTGAGGATCATTTCTTTTAGGAGGTTTTTGAGGAGGTTATAGATGCCAACGAGGATCATATTCCCACTGATGTTGTCACTACACCTAAGTGGGCTCATACTATAATTTCTAAGGCATTAACTTTCATACATGATCTTCCACCCACTAGGCATCATCATGCACATTATATATGTTATGTACTTTTATGTTAGGAAATTTTTGAGGATCCATAGTCTTTTTCATAGGCTAATGGGATACATGAGTGGGATGATATGATGGTGTTTGAGTATTCTTATTTGATGAAGAATCATACTTGGGATTTGGTATCTCTTCCAAAAGGAAGAAATATGGTTAGGTGTAAATGGGTATACTAAACCAAATACGTAGTTGATGGGTCCATTGACAAGTATAAGGCTCATTTTGTTGCAAAGGGTTTTTCAAAAGTTTAAGGCATTGATTACTCTAAGAATTTTTCACCCATTGTGAAGATGGATTTTTAACACCTTATACTTGTTATTGTTGCATCACGGGGTGTCCCATATATTAGATGGACATGAAGAGTGCCTTCCTACATGGATATTTATAAGAGTAAATATGCATGGAGCAAACTCGCTGGATTTGTTTAGGATTATTCTCTTATTTTTAGACTCCGAAGGTATCTCTCTACGATCTCAAACAAGCCCCTCGGGCTTGGTATGAGAAGATGGATTCTTTTCTTATTGGTTTTGTTCGGTGCCACTCCAACCCAATAGTATATCTTCAACATGTTGGTGAGGATATTATGATGTTTTTATTATATGTTGATGATCTGTTACTTAATCGACAAATCTTCTTCCCACATTCAGAGTATTTAGAGGGAACTTTATATGCAATTTGACATGATAGATCTTAGGTTATTGCATTATTTCCTTAGATTACAAATTTTCTAGAAAGATTCAGGGATTCATTCGAGTAAGAAAAAGTACACCCATGATTTTTTTCAATGCTTTGATATGGCTGATTGTAAGCCAAGTCCATCTCCTTTTAAGTCTGGGGATACTCTTACTTCCACATGTACCACTCCACTTTGTGATCCTACATTATATAGGAAGTTTGTTTGAAGTCTCATGTACGTGACCCATACTTGCCCCCGATATTTCATTTAAGTAGGGATTTTATCTTTATTTATACATTATCCTCATAGTATTCATTGAAAGGCTGATAAAAGTATTATGCATTATTTGTAGGGAAATTCCCACTTTGGACTACACTACATTAGGCATCCTACTTAACTAGTTGGATATACATATTCAGATTGGGAAGGTTCTATTGATGACATGCGTTCCACTTCTGGATTTCTTTTTGTCTTGGTTCTTCTCTAGTTTCTTTTACATGCAAAATAAAATGGCTATTGCACTTTGATATTCAAAGGAAGAGTACAAGGTAATAGTTACAATGAGTCAAGTAGATTCTTTGGCTTTGAAAATTATTGAAAAGTTTGGATTCCCACAAGATTCACCGACTGTACTTTAGTATGACAACCAAAGTACAATTTACATTTCTCACAACCATGTATTGAGATACACATACACTTTATTCATCAACACATTCATGATGGATTTCTTTACTAGGAGTACATCCCAAATAAGTAGAAGACTACAGACATCTTTATAAAGCCTTTCGCATCACCTCATTACCTGAGCTATGTGGCATGCTTGGGGTTTTAGAAGTTGTTCTTGTGGGGTGTTCTTGAGAACATCCTCATCTTCCTTATTCTTATTTCTCCTTCCTTCTAGCATGATCCTTTCCTACTTTTGGTTTGATATTTCTTCATGGATATATTATACATGAGTACCGATCAAGCTCACTTGTTGGGATCCATATTTTGTATATGCCACTTTTATTTTGGGCCCCTAACTTCACTTGAGGGGGTGTTAGAGTATGTATTTACCTTATCTCATGTTCACCTAGGTAATTTATTTACCTCATGTAATTTATCCTCACCCACTTATGTGTGAGGATATTTCTTTTTTCTTATTTAGATATTAGAAATATATTATCTAGTTATGACTAGTTCTTTGATGACTAACTCTTCCTAAATCTACAATCTTGACTAGTTCTTTCCTTGATTTATGGCTTGATCTATGACATTGGATAGTTCTTAGGTTAATCTTCCTTTCCTATATAAGAAAGGCCCATTCTCATTGTATCTCATAGAGTTCCATAATAAAATATGATATTGATGCTCATTTGTTTGTAAAGGTTTTTGTAAAGTTATTCGGCAAATTAATTTCATCTTATTGAGCATGGAATTTAATTATAATCTGAATTCTTTATGTCTTTATATGATCTATTTATCGTTCCTTTTAAAATAATGAATCAATCATCCCCTAAATGAACCCCATAATTTTTCATATTTAGTTAGGGGTATACATTATACAATTTGAAATTATTGACATCCCTTTCTTTTCCTAGCCATGGGAAAACTATGTAGGATGCAATATTGTATACCAAGTAAGATGTCATGAAAAATTTAGGGATGTTAGTAGCATCTTCCCTAGCTTTGAAAGTCACATGCATAATTTGTGAATGGATGGAGTTAGTAATTAAATCCCTCCAATGGATGAGAGGGTTAGTTGACAATATGAGTAATATGAAAAGGCACATCCATTCTTGAAACATAAAAGTAGAATCATTCCCCACAAAATGATTCAATAGTGTTATACAATCTTCTATTTCTCCAATGAACTATATTCTAGCCAACTAATTTGAGAGTGTGGTAATGGAGGCCATAGAATTTGACAACCATTGATCATTTAGTAGCTTTCTCAATTACACAAAATCATCATTCCAGTACTCCTCCCCCTTTTTAACACTTGCATCAGCTACATGGATCACATTGGGAAGCTAAATATTTTGTGAAATGAATTTATTGTTAGGGATAGTACAAGAACATCATTCCCATCCCTAATTTCCATGGTTTCGGGTTTTAGTTCCAAGCACATGCCCATACAAACTCGGGGTATTAATCAAAATGAGGGAAAGGGAAAACCAATGCAATCCCACTATCATCAACTTGCTTCATTATCTTACTCCTTCTAGGGGATTTTAATCTTAGGTTGAATTTAGCCAATTCCAAATCAAGTTTATATTAGTTATCTTGTCAAAATGGGAGGTCAAGTTCAAAGAAGTTTGAGGGAAATTGACAAGGTATTTATCTTGTGTAATCTTTAATTGATGACCAGGGAAAGATAAAATTCACCACAACCTTTAACATGAACTTGTACCCTTGATTTACACAAAAAATGAATCAAAAACCATATGAAAACACCAAAGGCTTGTTAAGATCTTGTTTAGTGAGATTTGTGTTCAGTTCAGGGTTGAAGAAACAACTTACACCTTTCTAAAACTCCTTCATAAATGAAATTCATCTCTATAAAACACTTAGGGCTTGCTAAAAGATCTCTCAATTAATCATTCAAATGAAAAGTGTCAATTTTGTTCCATTCTCTAAGTTATACATAGTACAATGATATCATTAATGGTGGGATGGGCCAACTAAATCTTTTTCCTTCTTTCCTTATTTGTATTTCAAGACATTTGCATTTCATTTGTTAATATGCCACATACCTTGCTTTACACAATTTAAGAAAAGGGGTGTATCTTGAATGAATGCAATTGTTACCAATTTAATCTACCTTGAGAAGAAAACTTTGAAATCGATTAGGAAAATTTTTTGAAAAAATATTCGCATACAAAAATATCTCTACATCTTGAAGTTTCTCCAAGTCCCGAAGTCTGAAAATTCAGATTTTAGACTTTAGGGATTTTCCTTTCAGGGTTTAATTGGCTTAAATTTGAAACTGTGTTTTTCAAGTTCAAGTCCAAAACCCGAAAGTTTGAAATTTCAGACTTTCAGGATTTCAAGTTTCAAAACTCTAAGTTCTTATACAATTCCAAAGTCTTAAACCCCGAAAGTCTAAAATTTTGACTTTCGAGCTTTTGGGTTTCAAAACTAATGGTCACACTTTTTGAAAAATACTCTCAGATTTCAAAGTCCAAAAGTCTGAAATTTCAGACTTTCGGGATTTTGGGTTTCAGAAATCTCCGATCATTTACGAGTCATTTTCTTTCGAACTTCCAAAGTTTGAAAATTTGAAATTTTGGGCTTTCAAGTTTCAAAATTTCAGAGCTCTCCATGCATTTAATTCCCACCTACCTCCATGTAGATTGGAATTTTTCCATTAATATCAGGTTTTTTCTATTTAAATCACATTTTCGCCTATCATTTTCACCTGACACTTTGCTCTGACAACCAATTTTTACTATATTTTGTACTTTTCAATGTCATCCTCAAGGTATTTTTTAATTTTTGGTCTTTTCTTTTGGTTTAAGATTTTTTTTTCCTCCTTGTTTATTTTCTTTGTTCTTCCTCTGCATACCTTGGGAAATGAAAAATCTATTTCCTACCATGATTCCATGATTTGAGTTTCTGCAGGCACTCGCAGTTGCAGGGATCCTCTTGAGTTCTCCAATTTTCCCCCTCGACACCTTTTATTTTTTATTTTTAGAGATCCATTTTTTTGGAGAACTCTCTTTTCATCTTCAAAGTTTTGGGTTGATTAGACTTCAGATTTCACATTTTTTGGTATTTAGAATTTATCCATTACGTAGATCGCATTTTTAGTTTCCATTTAGTTTACATTTTGGGATTCCAGGACTTCTTCATTTCGAGAGATTTACATTTCAAGTTTTGGGACTTCTCCTTTTTGAGTTTTTGAACCTATCATTTCGGACTTCTCCATTTTGGAATTTTGGACTTCTCCTCTTCAGGTTTCTAATTTTTGAGGTTTTAGAGGTTGGATATTTTTAGGTTTTCGACTACCTTCTTTGGCATTTCAGAACGCAGAATTTGATGTCTACTTCCACTTCCAAGGGCAAGGAAAAAATGAAATACTCGTTCCTTAGGGTTTCCCCTCACTCTTTCTTATCTTCTGACCTGGGAAACATAGGGGACACCAACCTTGGAAAAATTGATTTTCCAGACTTCTGGGAAAGGGTGAAGGCCCCAAATAAGAAACCTTGGATGCAAAGGCTATTTATGACGTTGAGCTTTCTCCTGTTGCTAGTTTCCCCACAACCATGTATTGCCCATAATTTTTTTTGGCTGTAGTAGCCCACTATGATGAAGAATCTATTTCAATTAAAGATGCTAATGGAAAATTTGTGATCCTCCGGACCTAGATTTATTTGAATATTTACTCAAACTCCCTGACGTTGAAGATTACACCACAATTTCACTAGAGTTAGTGGTGGAACATTGGGACAAAGAAGTAGAGTTGTACAAGGGTCATGTTGAAAACCTATTTGGCCAAGAGCGTTGCCAAATTGCCAAAGACCATGTATCGGTCAGATTTCATTCAGGAGGTCAGTGACCTTATTGTGCTACTAAGCAGAGTCTTAGGTCTTCCCTCCATGAAGGAATTTCAGAGTGGATGTTCTTATATATCACGACCATAAAAAAGAATAAGGAATTTATCAGATGGGGGAGCATATCAGTAGCTCCATTTTCTATCAATTGAGTAGAGTGCATTCTTCAAAATGTTTCTATATGACATCCTTCTTGGTTTATGCCACAAATGCCATGGGAGATTTCACTAGATTGAATACCAAGGGTATTCGAAGCACCTCTCAAATATATGATTTCTATCCTCAACTCACACTAGACGAGGGAAGCAAACACTTCCATAGGATCAATGATGCCTTCTTTGTTGTTATCCTCTACCATTTTGATAAGGAGCTATATAATCGGAGGATTTCTAACGAATCCTTCAAAGAAGTGCATGAGTGGGGAGCTATCTATCTTTAGTTCCCCACATTTACTTACATTCGAATTCCTAGTTTCATGGGTGCTCCCAACAAGCTACCTAGATGTCCCACTGACAAGTGGGTCTTGTTAGAATTGGTTTGGAAATTTCTGGATTACCACAAGATCTAGAATAAAAGGCACAAAGTGGGAATGCAATTCCCTATTTCAATTGGCAGATACACTTGCCCAAATATTTACAAGGCCAAGAATGTAGATGCGGAAATGGCAGAGGTAACCTTGAGAACTTTCCATCCACGAACCAATTTTGACTATTGGGGAAAATTCAGTGAGATAGGTTGGTCTAGTTCCCATGTGCCCTAGTTAGAAGATATCTAGATCCATTGTCGGGATGAATTTATCATCCGATAAAGAGATTATGAATGACTAACTTTGGATGAAGTTCAAAAATTTGGAATAGCGACGTACCAAAAGACATGCAGGACAATGATGAAGTTTTGGATGAATTGTATAAAAGTAATAATATTTCCAATCAACCATTGCCATGGATTGATTGGTATGTGGAAGAATGTTGCAACACAAAGGAAAGGGCAGGACCCATTTTGCAAAGAACTCACAGTTGGTTGGTTACCTTGGGAATCTCACCCAAGGGGTTAGAGAAACCTACAAATACAGGGGCCCCATCAACCATGAGCCAATCAACACCCACAAAGGGGAAAAGGTCGACCCAAAAGACCCATATGGTTCCAAAAATATTTCATTTGTTGTTGGGAGCTCATCTCTTTCCAAGGCTCCTGTTCCCAAAGTCATGCCTCCAACAACACCTGTGATAGAAATAGTTGAAGTTAGTGATTCTCCTAGTGTCCCACAAGACCCATCATTTCCCTCTTCTCTTCCATTTTCCCTTCCTATATCAGTTCCTTCCACTTCTACCATCATTTCTTCTTTCCCATCACCTTCCATGGCCCAAGTATTCTCATCCCTTCTAGTTCTCTCAGCTGGAGAAACTATTGGGTCACCCATTTCTACCTCACTTCCCCTAACACTTCCATTTTCCTCCATCTCATCCCCTAACATTATTGTATCAACTCCTATGGCAGTCCTCACATCCACCCCATCCATCACTACCACTACCATTCAAATGCCAACTAATGTTATTGGTACTCTTGTGGTGGCTAATGTTTCAGGTACTGAGTCAACTATGCTATCTTCATCAACATCAACCATTCTAGAATGGTTGTTCTAAAAACTCCAAAGAAAAAGAAGAAAGTGCCTCTAGGAGATGTAATAGATCTAAGCATATTGGAACATACCCCAAAGAGATAGGCCAAGAGGCCAAATATTGTTTCAATCCTGATGGTGAATGCATCTGGGGAATGAGTTGTGGAGGTTGCCACTCCCGTTGAGGGAAAAAATAAGGAAACAATTACAGCTGTAGATTATCAGATTTCTAGATTCTCATTGGGAAAAGCCACTCATGAAGGAGCAAAAAAAGATGTACACACTGCTCTTGGAAATCTGCTAGAAAAATATGATAAGGATAAATCTTCCAAGGATGAGCTTAAGGCCAAGGTCAAGTAGCTCACTACATTGCTACGGAAAGTAACAAAGCCAACTCCATCTACTGAAGTCTCAACTACTATGGCCATGACAGTTTCATCTACTATTGATGATATTTCTTATCATGAGATCGAAAAGATAGGCCAAAAAGGGAGATCAGTAGATGGATGGATGGAACGTATACTGTAGGAGGCTAACCCTTTAATTAAAGAAGTTGTTGAGATATACAATGATTTGCAGGTTGGGAAAACTACTATTTGCAAAATGGATGAAGCTTTTTAGAAGATAATAACAATCTAAATTTGAATTTGGCAACATGGAGTGAGATTAGAGAGGAAGATTTAGATCTACTCCTCTAGGAGGATGTAATTGATGATGCTGCAAAGTTTTTTAATATCAAAAGGCCATGGAATTCTGGTGTCAGGTGCTACAAGATCTAATTAAGAAGTTAGATGATAAACGAGTGGAGATTATAGATGCTTTGAATGACATATCAGAATAATTTGATATTGTTAACTATAAATTCTTCAATGAAAATATTGACGCTCTTCCGAGGAGAAAATCAAGCAGAATTTTAAGGATTTGGTGAAATGTGATGATGAAGTTACTAAAACTTTCAGTAGTGAATCTATTGATAGGTTGGTTTTATGCCAAAATTTCATAAGAAGATTGAAGAAATTTTTGAGTAAACTTAGAAGAGTCCCAGCTAAAATCACGAGGGAAATTGAGACAACATATGTGGTAAATCACTACGCATGTGGGCACGGGATGAGGAAATTCAAGGAATCATTAAACACTTCATCAAGTATAAACATTGAATGGCTGCATGGGAGGAAACACAACAAAAAATTGTAGATGAGGAAGGCGTGTGGAACCAGGCCAAAGTTGAGTAGCCATGAAAGGAAAGATCTAAGCTCTAGATCGGTCAGAGTTGTAGGGTTGACTAAGTCAAACCCTTGCAACAAATTTGCTATTTTTATGGGATCCTGTTCCCTTGAATTAATGACATTTCTATTATTAGTAAATGTTAGTTAAGGGCCTAGCTATAATGGCTCAGCCTAAAGAACTTATAAATAGTTAGGTTTATGGAGTCATTTGAGATATAGATCATATTTTGGTGAAGTTGCTCTTCAAGCTTGGAAGAGTGCTTCAGAGATTTAAAGAACCTTTTAATTATATTCAGAGAGATATCTTTCCTTGAAGAAACTGATTTATTGTGCTAAATGGTTGATTTATATATGCTTTGTGAATGTATGATTCCTTAGTATAGATGGTTAGCTTGCCTTTATTTCATATTGTTTTGTTTCATGTTATGGAAAAGTGATATAACATCTTTTATGTCATTTGTGGAAAGAGTATTTTCCTTTTGTATTTAAATTTATATTATCATTAGCCATCATCAGTGAAATGAATGTTTGACATGTGCATGTGTTTATCCTCATGGTTAGTTAATTATGTGTCCAATCCAATTTGGTCTCTCTATTTTGTATGATTCAAGTTTTAACAAAGGAATGCATGCTTTTGGTTTGTGGTATTTTGTGCCCTTTCTAAGTTGCAATAGGTGAAGGTGACTAATGATGTCTACATCCTACTCACATTAACCCTTCCTAAGATTCAAAATATCCTTTTATTCAGTGCATCACCATCCCTAGTTTAGTTTCCTTTTACAAATCTCTTTCCCTAAAACTCAAAAAAATGTTAGCCTAAGATTAGATAGCCATTTTATTGCACTAGGAGTAGTACAACACTTAGTTTAGGAAAAGGAAGCCGGCCTTCTCGGAGGTTCACCTCAAACCCAAGTCCCACAGCTTGAGAGGTGATCCCATGTGTCCCAATCACACCAAACAACCTGCTTATAGCCTAGTAATTGGGGGTGTAGTGCATTGGCAAAAATAGTTTCTGGCATGCCCGATGGGACAGAGAATTGGTACTTATCTTCTCATTTGCACAAATCAAAGTACCTAATGAATCTATATCTCTGGATTCCAAATCTCAGTGCATTAACTTATGTGAAGAATTCAGACAAGAGCTTCTTCAAAGTAGGGAAGTTATCAGCATATCAAACTTTCCTTGTCTCCTCCAAAGAGAAGAAGCAGAGGTGTTTCAACTCCACCAGCTGTAACTTTATCTCATAGGGGTCATTCAAATCCTCCATACGGAAGGTTTCCTCCACCAAAGAACAATCAACCTCTTTTTGCTATGGCACAAAACCAAGTTTTTCCCCCTTTCAATGCAAGCAGTCCACTTTTGTTGGCTCAACATGACCCTATACCTGTTGCAACACTCAAAAGTTTACCCTTTTACACATGAGAAACTCATGTTACTCCAGTAGAACACATTCTTGATGTAGCCAACATCTACACAGTACATAATATCACAAAGGATAATGTTGTTGTCAGACTTCTAGCCACTTCCTTCAAGGGAAAATCACTTCAATGGTTTCAAGGGTTACATGTTGGCAGCATAACCACTTGGGACAAGTTAGGAGAGAAGCTCTGCAAATAGTTCAAAGACAAGAGTGATCACCTATCACTCTTAGAATAACTCACTACCATAAAGAGATCTCCCTAGGAGTACATGAGTGATTTCAACTTCCAATTTCATAGGACTTGGAATAGGATTCGGAACTCATTAAGCCTTCTCCAAATAATGCATTTTTGTACTATTTGTGAGCTTTGAATAGTGATGTAGCAGTTATGATCCAATCCATGGGGGGATACATTACCTGATGCTTATGACATAGCCATAAATGTAGAAAATTCCTTAATTCAAGATGGAAAGATAGCTCCTCGACCACCCATGCCATTTTCTCCGGATCTTACAAATAATCAGCCTATCATTGCGCCTATCCCAACAGCCTCTAATCAACCAACTCAATCTACCTTGACCTCTTCAAATGATCTATTTGAAGTCAAATCACTATTGCAGACCTTCAGAAATGAGCTTGTAGCAATTAAAAGGCAGAAGTCCCAATATGCTCGACCATTCCAATCCCAATATCAAGAAAATCATCCTCCTTTTCAAGGAAATAATTAGGCCTAGAACTAGGTCACTGGCCAAGTAGCAAGTGTGAAGCCTTTGAAATTCCGGAACCCTTCTACTACCAATTCATCCAAAGCCATAGTACCAGTCCAGAATAACCTCATTCAAGATTATGAGTGGTGTTATCCTTGTTCTCAGCCTCACAACCAGAATATTTTCCCAAATGGAGTTTTGAGTCAGGCCCTTATGGTCTAAAGCATATTTGCTCCACCTGAATCATCCATTGGACCATCCACCCATGAGAGTTCAAGACCAACCTTTTGATGAAACTATGCTACTAATTGGCAAACAAAATACTTTTGTGGTTTGAATACTGATGCCTCCACTGTAGCATCCAACACACGTTCCAAGAAGAGGGAAATAGACCCGTAATCTTCCAAAACTGATCAAGAATCTATTTCACAGTCCCAAACAAAAATATCAGATGATAAAGGCATGAGAAAGAAATCACCGAAAGTATCCATAGATCAGTCTACAAAGAAGGATGGGACTTCAAGTATCACAATGCCCAATAGGCATTTTCCAAAAGAAGACTCTAATGCCCCAAAAGGTATTAGAAAAGTTGGGAAATTCCATTCAGCATTGTGGAGAAAATGAAGAAGACCAATTTGAGTGTCACGATGTGGGATGCGCTCTCAATCCCTTCTCAAAGGAACTTTCTATGGGAGGATTTGAATAGTTTTGGTACTACCAATAGATCATCAGGTCAAGAAGTAGTAGTGGAAACTAGCCTGTGCCAACCCAAAAAAAAGTGTTTTCTAAGGCCAACAAGCCTCCACCATTCTATATCTCACTAATTATCAGTGATCATTTGGTGCACAATTGTATGATTGATTCTAGAGCCAATAGTTCCATAATGCCCAAGAAGATTGTAGATGTGTTAAGAATTCCATATACTCCAATTTCAAGAGGAGTTTTCCAATTATACAAGCCATCTTGTGGGGGTCATTAAGGGGCTTCAACTTACTATCCATGCCTATCCTAGCTTGACATTCACATAAGACATATCTGTTATTGATCTCCCTCCCTCTTTGTCCATTTTCTTATCACATGATTTCACTACCAAGATGGGTGGTTATTTTTCATCAGACTAGTCGATATGATCCTTAGAAATTGAGTACAGGATAAAGGTGACTATAAGAGTTGAACCTATTTGTCATAATCATGTGGAACCATACACCACTAAACCCATAAATGGGAATTATGCCATTGGTGATCCAGATGAGGAGGACACGAGATCACGAGCCAACTACTCTCATGGAAGAAGTTCCTGACATAGTGCTTGATGAAGTAAGTATCAATCACCAATATGATCCCTATGCTAATTTATTAGTAGATGAAGAATCTAGTTTTTGCTTCTAGAAGAAATAGGATTGGGGACATACTGCATTCATGAAGAAGATACAATCATACCACAACTTGTCAAAACATCAAGCAATTCAAAAGGACTATGGAAAATGTTCTTGATGGATCAAGAAGTAAAAATGGATCTGGTGTAGGGGTTATGTTGATTTCTCTAGAAGGAGATAAATATTTCTCTTCCTTTTGGTTGCAGTTTAGTTGTACTAATAATGTCACTAAATATGAGGCTCTCATACAAGGAATTCAGTTGGCCCAAAAAAGAGGAATCCAAACCTTGACTATCTTTGGTGATAGTGAATTGGTTGTGCACCAAGTAACAACCCATAGTGCATCAAAAAATGATCTATTGAGATCATATAAAAATTGGGTTTGGGACCTGATAGAATATTTGAAGCTTTTGGAATTCATGTAATTCCTAGAAAGCAAAATCAAGATGTTGACAAGATTGCTACTATTGGCTCCCAGTATGATGTACCTATAGACATCATGAAAGAAGAGTAACATATGGTCAAAATGGTGGTTCATCCCATAGTACCAAATAACGTAAGTAGCTGGTAGGTGTTCGATAGTGATCAACAGATTGTCCTCTTCCTACAAAAAGAAGCGGAGTTCACTGCCAAACATCAAGATAAACTTCAAAACTCTTACAGTGATCAAATTATATAGCTGAAAGGAAACAAGATGCCAAAAGGCCTGGTTACACTTGAATCTATCTTCAATTCAGATGATCAAGCCAAATGATAAAGCACTAATATGGTGGTCAAGGAAGAGGATTTTGAAGAGGTCGAGGTGGCAAGCAATTTTTTAAAAAAATTGGTAAGGTATGCACTGCTCAAGAAAATAAATCTTTCATTGAACTATGTCAAGAATATCATGATATTTTTACATGGAGTTATAAAGATCTACGTGGTTTTGATCCCAGCCTAGCTCAACACACCATTGAGCTAGATCCAAATGCTAAGCTAGTTCATCAAAAACAGAGGCCAATTAATCCTAAAATTGAGCCACTAATGAGGAAGGAGCTAACCAAGCTTATTGAGGCCTACATAATTTTTCCCATTAAGCATTCCTTTGGGTAGCCAACCTAGTTCCCATGAGGAATAAGAATGGAGATATTCAGTTGTGTGTGGACTTCAAAGATTTGAACCATGCCTCATTAAAAGACCACTACCCTCTTCCATCAATGGAGCAAATCCTCCAAACCATGGCAGGGGCTCAAAGGTTTTCTTTTCTTGATGGATATTCAGGATACAATCAAATCCTGGTCCAAGAATATGATCAATTCAAAACAGATTTCACTACCAAGTGGGGCACGTATGCTTATAACAAAATGCCATTTGGGTTGTCCAATGTAGGGGCTACTTTCCAAAGATCCATGGACATGGCATTCAAAGGACTCATTAATGATATCATCTTAGTTTACCTTGATGATATAACTATGTATTCCAAACATGCTGAAGACCATATCACACATCTAAAATTTTTTTTTGAAGATGTAGAGAATTTGGGGTCTCACTAAATCCTAAGAAGTGCATTTTCACAGTTCAAGAAGGAAATTTTTAGGACATGTTGTTTCCATGGAAGGACTATCTATTGATCCAGCCAAAATTCATTCAATTATGTCCTTATCTCTTCCAAGTCACAAGAAAGGTCTCCAAAGCTTCTTGGGAACCATAAATTTTGTGTGGAGATTCATTCCTCAATTTGCAACATTGGCTAAACTACTCACAACCATGATGAAAAAGAAAATTCCATTCTCATGGATGAAAGATGGGAGGGAGAGTTTTGAGGCTATCAAAATGGCCATTTCCCAAGCCCCCACATTGGTAAACCCCAAGTTCGACAAATATTTCATTCTCTATGCTTTCGCGGGCCAGAAAGTATTTTGGGGATTCTCACCCAAAAAATGACAATTTGATGGAACAACCAATTTCCTTCTTTAGTCAGTCTCTCAAAGAATACAAGCTCAAGTATTCCTTCATTGAGAAATAGGTCTTTATAGTCATTCGAGCTCTAAAGAAGTTTAGGCACATGTTGTCCAACAACAAAGTACACTTGATGGTTTCTCATCCTGGCATCAAGGATTTTTTGTTGAACAAAGAAATGAATGAGAAGCGTGCAGGGTGGATCACAAAAGTAATGGAGTATGACATACACATTAAAGTCACTAAACTTGTTAGGGGCAAAGGGTTATGTCAAGATTAGTTGCAGACATGGAGACCAAGGATGTAGAGGATGCCACGCTCCTAAACATTGACAAAGGTGACTATCAAGTTGATTGGTTAACAAAGATGAAAAATTTCCTCCTCTCAGGGGCATATCCTTCAAAAATGGATAAAGTCAAAGACATAATTTTTCATCTCTAGACTATTCCATATATCCTGATCAATAATGTTCTTTTCGTAAAGACTTGAATGGTGTGCTTCTGCACTACATAAAACCAAAGCAAGTGAATAAAATTTTAGAAGAATTTCACAACGGTTTATCTAGGGGACATTACTCTACTTGGAAAACCGCCACCAAAATTATGCGAGCTGGTTATTATTGGCCATATTTGTTCAAAGATTCTCATCTCTGGGTAAGGAAATGTAAGGAATGCACCCTTTTTATAGGTAAACAGAAACTGACAGCCCTTCCCCTACACCCCATTTAGGTAGATCAACCTTTCATTCAATGGGGGTTGGATTTTATCGGATGATTAACCCTCCTTCCAGTGATGGACACAAATGGGTTCTTACTACGATAGATTATTTCACTCGATGGATAAAGGTGGTGGCTTTAAAAGAAAGTAATGAAAAGGTGGTCCTTGATTTCCTAGAAAATATAATGACGAGGTTCGAGTTCCATTTACCGTCATCTTTGATAATGCAATGGATTCCTTGGTTTAAATTTAAGTGAGTGGGTAGTTACAAATGGGGTCTATCTCAAGACTTCATCTAATTACTATCCACAGGGAAATGGGTTGGCTGAATCCAGTAACAAGAATCTCATAAGGATCATCAAATAGACGATGGAAGCTAACAAAAGGACCTGACATACACAACTTAAGACTGCCTTATGGGCAGATCGAATCACACCTAAAAAGGCCATTGGAAACTCACCTTTTATGTTGGTATATGGGAGGGAGGAAAAGCTTCCCGCTCTCCTTGGAGTTACCTTCTTTGGAATTGGCTCATCAACTTGAAGTTATGGAAAATAGATTTGTTATCCATATTTTCCCCCTAGGAAAAATATTGGATCAAAATGACCCCGCACTGAAAGGACCTAAGAAATCATGTTCAGATCTTGTAAATAAATTATAGAGGGACTCTATAATGGAAGTGGTGGGGCCTACGAAGGTCAAACAACCCTACGTAGAAGAATCCAGAAGACGACTCTATCAAGTGGATCCAGGCCTTAAATCCATTCTACAAGTTTCAGGTAGGCTCGAAAATAGAACAATAGGGTTAGAGGAGGAGGAATAGTGTCAAAGAAGCCAAGAGCAATTAAAGGTAGAAACGGTGAAGATCTGGAGTCCTCGGGCTCAAAACAATTCGAGAATGAGCCCAAAAATTAGCTAAGTATGGAGGATGTTACGAAAAGGACACGCATCGGAACGACACTTCTCCAAGGGTGAGTCCAAGAAAGGAATCTCAAACGATCATGATGCTTCCACACATCCAAAGTGCCCTAAAAGTTATACTGACCATTGAAAAGTATTCGGCTAGATAGGAAGGTTTGGTGTCGATCAACATAAATTCAAGATGAGAGCTTAAGGTGAAAACTCAAACTCATACCACTCACCATGTAGCCCTGTGGCCCGAAAAGGTAAGGTAAAGGCCATTAAAAATTCTAAATCTTGAAGAGACTTCCAAGTGTCTACTTAACACTCCTTGGGGAAAATCTTGATTGGGAGTTTCAACAAGCATGAGCCTCCACACATCCAGTTTCTTTGAAGGGAAAAAGTTGGGTTAAATAGTCAATACATAGTGGCAGACCGGTGGAGGAAGCCACGTGTCAGCCCCATACCATTCCAAGAGTAAAATATAGAGGCCACCTTCGAGATAAGTGCCAACTCTCACATGTGTCCCAGAGGTCAAAAGGAGGTCCATTTTTTTAAAACTAGTTTCCCCCATTTTGTATGGACCCAATACAAACTTTAAAGGTGCATATCTCTCAACTCGAGGGCTCAAAATATTGTAAATCTGACACCGTTGAAAATATCTCAGCTTCACCCATGTCGTGGAGATCTAAAAATTTAAGTTTGGAGAGGTTAGGTAAAGGAAAATGGAGAAAATGTCTTCAAGGCCATTAATGTGGGATCCATCTACCCCAACAACCAGATCAGATTCAATATTCTCCACCGTTTCCTCCTTCTTCAAGGCATTGAGCCATAGATTGATGCATTCAAGGAAGATTTAGGGGTAGATTTTGTAGGAGACATTAATAGTAGTAGTTGAGCTTCAACCTGTTTTTTCCTGCTTCTCTCTCTTTCTTTCTTCTCTTTGATTGAGTCTATAAATGCAGGGTCGGGACTCATTGTAAAGGGTTAGACATTCTCATGTTTTGTAGGCTCCCCTTTCTTTTGGAAAAGGAACTCGTGGAGTATCGTAACTCCTGAGACTGTAATACGTTTCCTACCTCTTAGCCATTTGTAATGCATTGTATCAATATACAAAGCAATAAAACACATCGTGATCAATTTTAGATCCTTTCTTGTCTCTTTTTCTTTCATCTAGTCTTTCATTATAGATCTAGGTTGTCTGTGCTTGGTTATTATACGCATTTTGTTGGTTTGTGTCCATCAAAAATTAATTTTCATCATTCCTTTGGTGCATCACCTTGTAACTTAGTTTGATTTCATTTATCCCTTTTATCCATGTCTCCTTGGTAAAACTTAGATTAGGTTTAGGAATAGGCCCTCTACAAGTTTTCATGTATGCACCTAAACAAAGGAATAGGAACCAACCTTTAATCTAGAGAGATTTTCCAATTCTGTAAGGTCCCACACTTTGGGAAAATATCAATGTTGTGCAATCACACCAAATGAATCTTCCTTAGAAAATGGATCTAACAACTCATTTAGGGGTGTTGTGATTTCACACCAATAGTTTTGGCACACCTGGTGGGAAAGGGAAGTCTAAATATTTATTACAATAAGGTTGTTGTGCACTTGTTATGAATCTATCTTTTAAGAAGCTCTTAAAACTACATATCTAAAGAACTCCAAAAAGGGACAGAATCCATTGGTTCCAATAGTCCAAGTTTCCCAAGTTCATGAGAAGGATACAAATAAGGTCTAAAACAAGAGAAGAAGGACAGTTTTTACACATACACTTGTCTCAGGATGGAAGGTGATGAAGAAGAGCACAAAAATCTATATCTCTACAAAACAGAGCCTTATCAACACCTCCTCCTAGTAGGCCTTCTTTAATCAAGAAGGGTGGTATGGCCAATCAAGATGGCACACTAAGAACCAAATCCTTATGTCAAATTCACTAGCAATAGCCCACTTTCTCTGAATGCACAAAACCCATTCCCGGTGGTAGCATTGAAGAGCATCCCATATTTCACTAGAGAAAACTAGACTTGTCCCAGTGACCATGTCCAAGACATTGCAAATTTCTATACAATCCATGAGATCAATGAGATGGATATTGTAGTCAAGTTTCTAGCCTCTTCACTCAAAGGTAAAGCTTCATAATGGTTCAAGATCCTTGAAGTAGGATCTATTCAAAATTCACACTAGTTGGGCACAACTCTTCATAACTAGTTTGGAGAAAAGGGGATAACCTATCCTTGCTAGAATAGTTGACAATGATCAAGAGAGATTCGAACAAGAAACTACCAGATTTCAACCTTATATTTCAACGAACCTGGGATAGGATCCCAACAACAGTAAAGCCCACTAATGAAGGTGTCTTCTTATACTTCCTTAGAGCTTTAAATTCTGATATTTCTTTGATGATTCAATTAATGGGGGTCATAACCTTACTTACAGCCTATAGCCTTTCCATAGGAGCTAAGAATCATTTGATCTAGGTTGGAAAACTTGCTCCTAGGCCATCCATGCCTCTATACCCCGAGTTAGGAAACCCAGGTACTAGCCAAACACCCACATTAGCTCCTATACCCACCCCAAGAATCAAAGTTCAAGTTGAAGCCTCCACTTCATCATCTAACACATCAAAGGAGCTTCAGGAAGTTATGAAACAACTATAAAACCTAGGGAATGAGTTAGTGACCATCAAAATATAGCAGGCTTAGAGTTCTAGGCCATATTAGCCTTAAGCTCAATATCAGGCTAGACCCCGTATCAGCAAAATAGACCACAAACCCAGGCTATGACTCAGAATCAACACCAAGGAAACATCAAGCTACTAGACCTTTCAGGTCATATGATCCAAACATAGCTTCAACATCAAGAGCATTGGTTCTAGCATAGAATAACATGGCACAAGAATATGATTGGTGTTTCCCATGCAATCAGCCACATAATCAGTCAATGTGTTTCAATGGTGCACTAAATCAGGATTTGATGGTGAAAACCATTGGTGTGTGTCAAGAACCTAGCTAGGAAGAAAATCAACAAGCAAAGGATCTCAGCAAGAGGGACCCCCAAGTGAAACTATGCTTGTCAATTGACAGGCTGAGGAATTTTGTGGAATGAATTAGACCCCTTCTCAAAGTATAGCTGCCAATACACTATCTAAAAAGAGAAATATTGGAGAAGGACATTCACCAAGCTCAAGTGATCCTCAACCCTCTATTACTCCACAAGGTATTGGCATTCAAAATACAACTCCCAATGTGCAGATTCAATCCAAGCCACCTTCTAGACCTACTCAGGAACTGGTTGTAACAACCCATGTGCAAGGGAAAAATGTGCCAAGGAAGGGGTAGAAGAAAGATAGTTCATTTAATATCATTGAGAAAATTAAGAGGACAAGTGTGAAAATTTCACCGAGTCACCGACCATTCCAGGGAAAAGGGATCTATTGCAAACTACCATGTAGAATTGGTCAAGCTCAAACCACCCCCCTAGCTAGTAAGAGAAAGTGCTTACCAATACGGCTCAACCTAAGAGAAGCCATGGAGAACAATGAGGTAAGAATCTGAAGCCTCCTCCATTTTATGTTTCATTAATCATTGGAGAAAAATTGGTGCATAATTACATGATTGATTCGGGGGAAAGTAGTTCTATAATGCCCAAACAAATAATCGACTAAGCTGGACCTCCAAGATGAGGTCATCTCTAAAGGATTCGTACAATTGGATGGGACAATAGTGACCACTATTGGAATCATCAAGGATCTAAGCCTCACTTTGCATGCCTGCACTAATGTGACTGTATTACATAATGTATCACCATAGATTTTCCACCACATTTTTCATTGTGTTTGTCAGGACTTCACCGCCAAAATTAGAGATATTTTGTACTAATTTGGTCGCATATATGCTCTTTAGAATAAGGTATGGAGTAAGGGCCACAATAATATCCAAGCCTATCGTATATTATCACATTGAGTCTTATGTGCCTAGTCCAATCAATGCAATTTTTTTGGATTTTGATCAAGAGGACCTCCTAAACACTTCTGAGGTAGATACCAAAGTAGAGTGTATCCTAGACCTGACTCTCAATGAATGGGCAGTCAAAATACATGATTTTTATCCCTATAAGGAGATGGAAGAATCTGAACTAGGAGTCTACTACCTACATTGAAGAATCATCCTCTTCCGACATCATTAAGCCGCGAACACAAAGATGACAATGAAGTATGGAAACTGTTCTTTGATGGCTCAAGGAGAAAATAAGGAGCTAGAGGAGGAGCTATGATCGTGTCCCCCAAGGTATGAAGTATTATTTGGCCTTCATATTTTAGTTTTCCTGCTCAAATAACACTACAAAATATGAGGCTTTGGTCCATGGATTACATTGGGCCAGAAGACGAGGAATCAAGAACTGTAAGTGTTTAGTGATAGTGAGCTGGTTTGCCCAATCAATTCAAAGGAAAAAATGCTGTCAAGAATGACCTACTCAAAAGTTATAAGAGTAGAGTATGGGATCCCATCAAGGATTTAGAAGCCTTCAACATTGTGTCCATACCCAGAAAGGAGAACGAAGATGTTGATAGGCTTGTAGCGATTGAAGTGACCTTTGATGTGGTCAAAAACATAAGAGGGAAAAAGAACAACCACATATTCATGTGATTGTGAGGCCGGAAGTGCTAGATAATAACACGTGTTAAGTGGTGTTTGAAAATGATCAGCAAATCATCAATTTTTGTAGGAGGAAGTTGAGTTCTTGGCTAGAAATCAAAGTAGATTAGGTGGAAATATGGAGATCAAGTAGTGCATCTACATACAAACAAGCTTCCCAAAGGCTTAGTGACATTGGATTCTATCTTCAATCCCAATGATCAGTTTCAAAAGGAAAAGGCTAATATACAGATCAAAGGAGAAGATTCAAAGTCAATTCTAGTTGGAGAAGGAAAAGTGCTTCAAATTGGCAAAGTGGCCACCGAGCAAGAAAGGTATGAATTCGTGTAACTTTGCCAAGAGTTTCCAAATGTGTTTTCTTGGAGCTATGAGGACCTAAGAGGGTTCAATCCAAAGTTATCCCAACACACAATTGAGCTAGATCCAATTGCTAAGCCCATCAGGAAAAAGTAGAGACCAATCAATCCACATATTGAGCCTCTGATGAAGAAAGAGTTGAACAAGATGATAGAGGCAAGTATCATTTTTCCAATCAAACACTCAAGTTGGGTCACAAAATTGGTCCCAATCAGGAAGAAGAATGGAGATATTAGGTTGTGTGTTGACTTTCGTGACTTGAATAGAGATTCCCTTAAAGACCACTACCCACTCCCCTCAATGGAGTAAATCTTACAAGTGGTGTCTGGATCAGAGAGGTTCTCTCTCCTAGATGGCTACACCAGGTACAACTAGATCATGGTGAAATAAGATGATCAATTCAAAATGGATTTCACCACCAAATGGGGCACCTATGCCTACATAAAAATTTCATTTGGATTGTCTAATGTGGAGGCACTTTCCAAAGGGAAATGGATATGGAATTCAAAGGGATGATAAAAAGATAGTACTAATCTACCTAGATGAAATTATTGTGTTCTCCAGAATACAACCAAACCACCTTTTATCCTAAGGTAGGTGTTTCAAAGGTGTAGAAGATTTGGGGTATCATTGAACCCAAAAAATGCATATTCTTGGCCCATGAGGGTAGGATTCTAGGCCACATTGTGTCAAAGGAAGGTTTGGAAATTGACCTAGAGAGAGTTGAAGTAATAAGAGTGTTGCCATTTCCAAGCCATAAGAAGGCTCTTCAAATCTTCTTAGGAAAAATCAATTTTTTTGTAGGTTTGTACCAAACTTTTCTACCCTCGTCAAGCCAATCACGTTGATGTTGAAGAACACTGGAATTTAGGTGGATAATCAAGGAAAGGAAAGTTTTGAGGCCATCAAAGAAGTTGTATCATAGGCCCCAACTTTTGTAAATTCATATTTTTCTAAGGACTTCATACCATACACCTTTGGAGGAAGTGACACAATTTATTTAATCCTAGTACAAAGAAAAAAGGGGACACAAAGAAACCAATTGCTTTCTTCATCCAGTCTGGAAGATTATGAAGTGAAGTACTCTTTCATCAAAAAGCAAGTCCTGATAGTGATTAGAGGATTGAATAAGTTTAAGCATTTGGTTTCAAACAACAAAATCCAACTGTTGGTCTCCCATGTAGGGGTTAAAGACTTCCTTCTCAGCAAGGATCTAAATGAAAAGCATGTAGGGTGGATCACTCATGTCATGGAGTATGACATTGAGATCAAGGTCACTAAGCTAGTTTGTGGGAAGGGATTGTGTGAGCAGCTGGCCTCAAGTCGACAAGAAGAAGCAAGTGATGAAAAAGAAGCTATTTTGGCCCTACAGGATAGTCAAGACGAAGAAAATGAGGATGTGCCCACTCCTTGTTGGACTCAGAACATGGTGCACTTCCTTCAAACATGCATGTGTCCTCTAGAAATGAATAAAACAAAAAGGAGACACTTCAGACTACAGGCCATCCCATATGTACTTATTGACAATGTCTTGTTCAAAAGGGACATCATGGTGTTCTATTAAGGTGCATTAGGATGAATCAAGTTGAGAGAGTGTTACAAGAGTCATATGACAAAGAAGCTGGAGGCCATTTTTCTCCACGAGTGACAGTGCTCAAGATCATGAACGCGGGTTATTATTGGCCTAGGGTTTTTAGTGACTATTATGCATGGATCAAAAAGTGGAAGAACTGTGCATTCTTTAGAGGTAAGGAAAACTAACAGTAATTACCATTACATCCACTTTCATTAGATTGACCATTCATGCAATGGGGATTGGAATTCATCGAGGTCATCAACCAAAATTTTAGCTAAGGCCACAAATGGATTCTAGTAGCTGACATACTATTTTACCAAGTAGATTGAGGCAATGGCACTCAAAGAGGCTAATGATTTTAACATACTAGATTTCTATGACGGGATAGTGACTAGATTCAAAGTGCTAGCCACCATTATATTATAAAATTTATTGGCATTCATAGGTTCCAAAATCATAGGATGGGTCGTGAGGAACGGGATTTACCTAAGCACTTCATCAAAAATATTACCCTCAAGGTAAAGGCCAAGAAAAGTATACAAATAAGAACTGTTGAAGATTATCAGAAGAACTCTAGATGAAAATCAGAGAACCTGGCACATGAAACTCAAATCAACCTTATGGGCTGATACGAAAACACCAAAGATGTCTACTCGGCAACTCTCCATTCAAAATTTTCTACAAGAAAGAGGTAGTGTTACCTATATCACTTGAATTTCCAACATTAGAACTCATGAAGCAACTGGAGGTGTCCGAGTTTGAACCAATGGAGGCTAGGTATGTAACTGATGGAATTGGAAGAGACTAGAGAACATGCACTTCAAACAATAGAGAAGGATCAAGCTTTAATCAAGAGATGCTTTGATAAGAAGGTAAGAGTAAGGACCTTCCAGGAGGGAGACCTAGTTTTAAAATGGGATGCAGATCAGGAAAAACTAGGAAGGCATTCCAAGTTTGATGCCATTTAGAGTGGCCCTTACATGGTCACAGGATGTAAAAGTAGCAATGCTTTCCAATTGTCTACCTTGGATGGTGAAGAGTTACATATTCTAGTTAATGAAATCTATCTTAAACACTGCTACTAGAAGGGAAGTTCTCACCTTGTATATATTAGTTTAGTTTCTCATTCCTCTAAGTGCTTGTGCACATTGTCTTGTTGTAGTTTAGGTTGTTTTTCTCCTAAGTGATTTGCACATTCTACATGTCCTACTGGAGCATGCAAGATTTTCAATTGTGTATATAGTTTTGGTGATGTTTTGTTGCTCTTGTACAACTCATTCAAAAATAGATGAAGCCCCGGTCAAAAGAATTTTCTTCTCTCAGAAACCATCATTTTAAGATTTCTTATGAATATTGAGAGTGCAAATAGTCGGGCTCATGAATTAAAGGTAGAATTAGTATCGTGCCATTGTTCTCAACTACATTCCTAATGGATATGACAAGGAAATTAGTCTTTTCATCTAGTAGGTAGATACCCCTGTGAGTCACCAAATTGTTATCCATATTTTCCCCCAAGAAAAATATTGGATTAGAATGACCCACACTGAAAGGACCTGAGAAATCATGATTAGATCCTATAAATAGATTACAGAGGGACTCTATAATGGAAGTGGTGGGGCTACGAAGGTTAAACAACCCTACATAGAAGAATCTAGAAGACGGATCTGTCGAGTGGATCCAAGCCTTAAATCCATTCTACAAGTTTTAGGTAGGCTTGGAAATAGAATAGCAGGGTCAGAGGAGGAGGAACAATGTCAAAGAAGCTAGAAGAAATTAAAGGCTAGAAATGAAAAAATCCAGGAGTCCTCAGGCTCAAAATAGTTTGGAATGAGCCCAAAAATCAGCTAAGTATGGAGGATGTTGCGGAAAGGGCCATGCGTCAGAACAACGCTTCTCCAAGGGTGATTCCAAGAAAGGAATCTCAAACGAGTGCCAGGCTTCCATGCATCTAGTGCCCCAAAAGTTTTACGTGCATTGAAAAGTCTTCGGCTAGATAGGAAGGTGTCGGGTGTGGTTCAATGTAAATCCAAGATGGGAGCTTAAGGTGAAGACTCAAACTTGTGCCGACTTGCCATGTAGCCCAGGGTCCGAAAAGGTAAGGTAAAGGTCATTGAAAAGTCTAAATCCTGTGGAGGCTTCCAAGTGTCAACTCAATGCTCCTTTAAGGGGAAAATATTGATCGAGAGTTTCAAAGAAGCACATAGAGACTCCACACGTTTAGTATTTTGAAGGGAATAGAGTCGGGTTGAATAGTCAATGCATAGTAGTAAACCAGCAAAGGAAGCCACATGTTAGCCCCATGCCATTCCAAGAGAAAAATACAAAGGCTACCTTCAGACAAGTGCCAGCCCTCCACGTGTCCCAGAGGTCGAAAGGGGGCCTGTTTTTTTAAACTGGTTTTCCCCTTTTGTACGGACCCGATACAAACTTCGAAGGGGCATATCTTTCAACTCAGGGCTCAAAATATTACAAATCTGACACCATTGGAAAGATCTCAGCTTCACCCACACCATGGAGATCTGAAAATTTAAGTTTGGAGAGGTTAGGTAAAGGAAAATGGAGAAAATGTCTTTAGGGCCATTAATACGGGATCCATCTGCCTAATAACCAGATCAGATTTGATCGATCTATTGTTTCCTCCTTCTTTGAGGTGCCAAACCAGAGATTGATGTAGTCAAGGTAGATTTGGGGGTAGATTTTGTAGGAGACATTAATAGTAGTAGTTGAGCTTCAACCTATTTTTTTCCGCTTCTCTCTCTTTCTTTCTTCTCTCTAATTGAGTCTATAAATATAGGGTTGGGACTCATTGTAAAGGGTTGGACATTCTCCTATTTTATAGGCTCCCCTTTCTTTTGGCAAAGGAACTCGTGGAGTATCAGACCTCCCTTCAGAATTGTAATACATTTCCTACCTCCTGGTCGTTTGTAATGCATTGTATCAATCTGTAGAGCAATAAAACACGTATGTGATCAATTTTAGATCCTTTCTTATCTCTTTTGCTTTCATCTAGTCTTTCATTATAGATCTGGTTATTCTATGCTTGGTTATTGTATGCATTTTGTTGGTTTGTGTCCATCAGCAAAATGAATGTTCATCATTCCTTTGGTGCATCACCTTATAGCTTAGTTTGATTTCTGTATCCCTTTTATCCTTATCTCCTTGGTAAAACTTAGATTAGGTTTAGGAATAGGCCCTCTGCAAGTTTTCACATATGCACCTAAACAGAGGAATAGGAACAAACCTTTAACTGGAAATATTTTTGATTACGTAAGGTGCCACACTTTGGGAAAAGCTCAATATTGTATAATCACACCAAATTAATTTTCCTTAGAAAAGCGGATCTGATGACTCATTTGGGGGTGCTGTGATTTTGCACCAACAAAAGGTACATAACAATGAGATTTTTTGAACTCATGGAGTTGGAGGAAGTTCAATACAAGGCTATGAAAACCTTAAGCCAACATC
>CM031234.1:1029915790-1029966746 GCA_018340775.1 Taxus wallichiana var. yunnanensis | reverse complement strand
CTTCCAAGATCTTGTGCAAATGCTCCCATCTTCTAGTTGAAGCCTTCATTGAATTTTCATTCATCCCGAGTGCTTTGAATTTTTAATTGCTCATATGCAATTAAAAATAAGAATGATGAGTTATCTACGACAAATATTGCATTGATGCATGTCTTGGAGAATAACTACAAAATCTTCAAGGATAAAAGAGAAGACAAGGCGAAAGCAAAATCTAGTTGTTTTCAATTCCAGCCTTGTTTCGAGATCCAAACTACTCCTGATCCGGTTTGGTGAGAATCAATGGCAAAAGAATCATTGGATGTAGACATGAAAAAGGACAAGATCTATGACTTTCCTCTCTTCTTCTTCTTTCCTTCCGACAAAGTAATTAAGCGATAATTAAATTATACAACTTAAGTGATTGGTTTAAAAGTCATTACTTGAAGAAGTCAACTACTGGAGATAGGTGGCGACGTGCAAAATAGAAGGTTCTATTTTAGAACGAAATCATACATGTCATGCAAAGAGGAATTCCATGATGGAGATTCTCAGTTGTTTCTTTCCTCCGACTTCCACATGTGCCAGTTCAACTAAAAGCTTCCAACTTGTAATTGCCCCTCTACATTCTATAAGTAGAGGAAGAACCTTCGGGTTAATGATCAAAATTTGTAAGTAGCAACCTAGTGTTCCAGACTTTGTGTTGAAACCCTTGAGATCCACTTGAAGCAAAGGAATATAGAGAGAAGATTTTCAGAGAACTTTGTGTACGAGGTGTATTGTGTTTCTTGCTTTTATCTTAGATCTCTTAATAAACTTTGTGTTATTTCATATCTAGATCTAGAGCTACCTTTGCTTAGAATTATGTGTTTATATCTATTGGTTTCTTATGTCGTGCATGTGATCAACTCTATTATCTATTGATGGGTTGCACATCTTCCCATTTCTTCTCTGTGTTTACATAATTTCTTCTTCTATAAATATTTCCTTTCTTAAACAATACTTACTTGTTCTGAGAACTATTGATTATGGTTCATGGTGAGTAGTTAAAGTAAAACCCCATTTAGATATTAACATATTATAAATTGACAAATCGACATGGGAGCCTCTTGGTAAATGAGGGAGATTTATCTCATGATTGCCTAGGTTTTGTGTTATGCGAAAATCTAGCCAACAGTTTTTGGTGACTCCATTTGAGGAACAACTATATTTGCGCAGATCAAAGCTTATCTTTTGAAGATCAGAGTGTTTTCCATACAAATCTCAACCTGGTTGAACGTCCATTCACCCGATCTGTGAAGGCACAAGGAAGGACTGATCATTTCTTCAGATTGCAGGAGCAATTCAATTTCAATCATCCTCCTCAAGTTAGAAGCCGCAGATCTAGTCTCTCACTAGGAAGGAGAGTGCACGCTCATCTAGATCCGGATCGTCTTCAGCATAATCCGGCGGCTGGAATTATTCACCAAGTCTACACAAGAAGAAGACGTGCCCCGCTCATCATGCAGAACCAGATAGTACCTGTTCCATGGGGTGCAGCCTTTGGACCTCTGAATCTGACTCCTCCTATGCATGATCTACCTAAAGGGACGAGAAAGAATTTTCAAAATTCTTTGGAGATGACAAACAAAATCCAGATGACCACTTGGCTGTGTTTTCATATCTGTGGAGTGCTTTATCGAACATGAAGATGTATCTGTCCAGGCTCTTCATAGAAAATCTACATGACTTCGCATTTGGAGAATGGTTTAACCGGTTAGCTCTAGACACCATAACCAAGCTCGGACTACTATGCGGGATGCGTTCCTGAAAAGATTCAAGGTAGCTAAAGATTCCAACACCTTGATAACCCAACTGACTCAGCTGAAGAAGGAACCACATGAGCACATGCGGGATTTTATTGCAAAATTCCAAAGATTACTATACAAAATTTTGGCTTCTCGCTTCGAATGAATGCGAGAATCAAAAGGTATTCTTCATCAATGCTTTACTTCACAAGTAAGCTACCAACTGCGAAGAGCACGTCTTTGCGATTTGTTAGCGGCTCAAAACATGGCGGTTGAAATTGAAGATGATCTCATCATATTTGGAAAGATAAAGAACAACACTTCTAGAGTGAAAGTTCATCCTTTGCTACTACTTCCGATTCTACTACTGCAAAAGTTAGCAAATGAGATGATGCGGATGATGAAACAAATGGCTTCAAATGGCTCAAGGCAACACAATCGCCCGCTTGGAATTTCAACAAGCTGGAACCGCATTCTTTGGTCCCCAAAGATTAGCAATTGAAGTTGCTCCCAGAAACAACGTGGAGATGAATGAAGAAGACCTAGAAGCTAACGTTGATCAACTCGAGGATGATGATTTTATAGGTCCTACTGGCGACTCCAATATTAATTACCTAAACTACAAATATGAACATGAGTATGAGGAGCTTCTTGAAGACGATCATGGTCATGCATATGCAGTACTTACAAGATCACAAACTCGCCAAGCTGAAGCATTAGCTGACGAACAAAGAAGAGGCATCCCTTTGCCTTCTTCCTTAGCTCCCGGAAGTAAGCATGCGAGTTCTTCATCTCAACCACATAAAGCGGCTCAGGTATCTGACTCTATTTCTTCTTTTGACATTATTGATCATGTTAAGAAAACCAAAGTTCAAATGTCAAAAGTTGAATACTTGATATTTTTCCGAGCAGTTAAATAGGCTAGTCAAATATGTATAATCACCAGACAATGCAATACATCAAAAGGCATTTTGCCTAAGCCCAAGGATACTCCTTCCAGAACAACACCTGCTGCAGTTGTTAAACCCTCACCATCTTCTGAAAGGGTGGAACCTTTCTATGTCTCCTTATTGCTTAATGGTTTCAAGTTAAGCAATTGCATTCTAGATTCGGGTGCTTCTGACAATGTCATGCCAGCTAAAGTTGCAGATGCTCTTGGGCTTACCCTGACAAAGACCATAAAAAGGTGTTACTCCATGGAGAGACAAGTCCCTTTAATCGGACAAATCAAAGATGCACAAGCTGTTCTGGCAACTTTTCCTGACAAAAGATTAAAGATGACAATTCTAGTTACAGATATTCCTGTCTCCTACGGGATGTTGCTGAGTAGAAACTGCAAAGAGCTGGGAGGAGAAGTAAAGATGGATTGGTCATGTGCGCATATTCCTATCAAAGGGCTTAACCATAAGTTGGAGCCGGAAAAGAAGTCCAGGTACACGGTTACAAAATCTGAGGATCCTAGATCTCAGATTCTTTTTCAAGAATCTAACCATGGGGTCTATTTCTTGGAAATGGATAAAGACATTCAGAGCTAGAACTTTGACCAGAGCTAGAGCCAATAAAAGAAGAAGAAAAAGTTTGGACTTTGGAGTTTAAAGGCACATGTTGTTCTTTTGGATCAGAGCCGACACTCTACTAATATCTCCAGATCATGAGGTATTTCCATACTCCCCCATGGTGATGTTTGAGAACACCAATAATATGGCGGAGTCTATGAAGCAAAGCTTCTTTGTTAGGAATGGAGCAAGCTAAAAAGAAAGGAGTAAAACTCCTCAAAGCCCAAGGAGATGCTGAACTTCTAGTAAAGTAGGTTCGAGGGCAAAGTCAAGTCAAAAGAGATAAGTTGGAGCATTACAGAGATAAAGTGTTTTTCGCCATATTCAATTTTGCAGCCTTCTCTATTGACTTCATCCCAATGAATCGAATTCTAAGGCGAGACTCTTTGGTAGTCATAAGCTTGTACTATTGAATCCGGATAGACCACCGTCCATATTCAGACAAGGAAACTATAAAGTGGAGATGGTCTACCGCCCCAAAGTCCTTGAACAAACATCTACATGTCTGCATGTTGAAGGAAGTAAATCACCACCACGACAAACAGTCACAAAAAGATGATCCATGTTATGGTGATAGCAGTGGAATGATCCAACCAAAAGGTAACAAAATCCCCAAGGATTTAGTTTCCTTAGTGGAGACTTTCAACAAGCATGATCAGTACCTGAAGAAGAACAAAGAATATGGTGATAGTTCTTCCTTCGAAGTGCAACCAGTGAATCTGGGAACGAGAGAAGTTGATGCAGACTTACCCACCGCAGAAAGAAGAAAGGATGAGCCACCACTAGATGAAGTTGATAAGGACTTGCCCAGAGTATTTGACAAGAAGGCCAAAGAAAGGAAGTTCGAGATCGGAGACTGGGTACTCTGGTGGGACAAGAGATATGAACCGAAGGGCATGCACAACAAATTTGATTCACTCTAGAAAGGGCCCTTCGTGATCAAAAAGAAGCCGCGGGAATGGACCCTTTCTTCCTTGCCTCTGGGATGGAATTGAGTTACCACTTGCCTTTCAACGGCAACATCGAAGCTTTTCGGACATAAAAAGCGGTGGTAAAACACGTATGTATATAAATAAGACTTTGTTTTTCCTTGTTTTGTTTTTATTTTTGTGTTGTGTTTGTTTGCACGACCTCGTGCCCAAAACACAAGACATGAAACCAGAGATGATGGGATCTCATCTTTCCCTTGTCATTCGATAGAGAAAAAGATGTCCACAAACGGAGCCGATCATTGGTGTACCAAGATTTCATCTTGAAATCTGTGACTACCCTATCTAAAAAAATCATACTTTTAAAATAATGGGTCGTTTTGTGTTTTTATTACCTGAAAGTTCTTGTATTGCATGAGATATTCCCAAAGAGCCATATTAGTCTTTTTGTCAAATACCTAGATGCCCAAAATTGTTATATTCTGTCATCGGGATTTGTTTGCGGGAAATTTGTATTTAATTATTTTGAGCCCCATTTGAGGCAATTTGCGCTCCATTTTAACCTGTTGTGATCGAACATATCATTATTCCTATATACCATAAGGGTTTTAACTAGGAATAAGTTTTGGGCTTTATTTATGACTTTTGGCAATTTTTCGTGTTTTTGTGTTTTCGTTTCATTTTCTGTGAAATTTCTCTAGATCAATTCCTTTGTCGGGTTAGCCCGATTCTTGGCCTAGAGTATTCGGAGATCACATACGCACATTGTGCCAGAAGGAAGTCGCCATCGGAGGTCTAGGTTCACTGGGAAAAGGTGAAGTCGTGCACTAAAAAGCCCCTGCGGGGTTGGGCACATTTTTGGAAAACAAAGGATTTAAGTGGATCATGGGAAAAATAGAAGCAACAGGCAGGTGGGATTTTATTGCCTGCCTTGCAGGGTACTTTTTCCCATGATGGAAAAGTCACTTAAGTTGCAGTGGGAAAATTAGAGGCAGTAGGCAGGCGGGAATTTATTGCCTGCCTTGCAGGGTAAAAATTCCCATGGTGGAATAAAAGAAAAGTGACTTAAGTGAATCATGGGATTTTATTGCCTGCCTTACAGGGTAAATAATCCCATTATGAAAGTCAAATCACTTAAGTGGATCATGGGATTTTCAGGGGCTGCCTTGCAGGGTAAAAATTCCCATTGTCATGTGTTTTTAAAAATAGAATTCTCTTTAGCCAAAAAGTGCGACCCACCTTGGGTGAATAATAATGCATTAAATAAATATTTATTCACCCAAAATTGGCGCCCAAGCATGGAAGAAAGTCAACAAGGTAAAAGGGAATAAAGAAGATGGAAATAGATTGGCTAAAATTAAATAAATATTATTTATTTAAAGGTTGCCTCCTTCATGACAAAAAGTGCGCCCCTTTTGGTATATATTTAATGCTTTTTGAAGCATTAATTGATTAAATTAAATTCTATTTTCAGTGGCTATGGTCAAAGCACACTGTGAAGCTTCAGTTGAGTGAAGAGTGGATGTTTAAATTGGATTAATTTAATTAATTGGATGGTTGTCCTTAAACATGCTATTTTAACACATCAATTAAAGAGAAGAGCATGATTTTTAATTAATTAATTGCCAGGAATAAGAAGGGCAATTATTAATTATAGAATTATGAGGGTTATATAAGCATGGGCTGCCATAAGGATGAATTATTTAATTCATAGGTAAAGAAGTGCAGCCCGGAGGAAAAGTGCGCCCCATTTGAAGAGGATTTTTGCTCAGACAAAGGTGAAATCAAGGCTAAAAGCTTCCAAATTTGGCGCATGCATTGAAGGAGGTTGATTTGTGTTTTGCATAATTGTTTGCATAAGTGATACAGGTGCTTAGGTGAAGTTGAAAAATTCATGCTCTTTGCATGCAAATTAAACATCAATTTTGGGCAGCGTGAACTTGAAAAGTGCAGATTTTTACAATTAAAATTCACTATTCATGCTCCGGTGGCCATCTTTGTCTGAATTAATTGCAGGAATTCATTACAGGTGCTTTACAAAAGAAAAGGAGCTCTAATCAATGTCCAATACATTGAATATATCCTCCGAATCTGAAGAATTATCCAGATCTGCACCAGTTTTGAAGAATTCCAGTCAAATAAGAAGAAAAAGAATTGTTCAGACAAAGATAGACAAAGCTATGGCGAAGAAAGATGAAAAAGAAAGCACAACGGAGTCATGCATCACTTCTAAATTTGTAGATATTGGAGACACGGATCTAGGCTCGGAACCTCTTGCTGAATTGATAGATAGATCCAGAGCAGGAAAGACTTCACTCATGCGTGTAGGAAAAACTTCACTCATGCATGCAGATTAAAAGCAGTGGAATTATTCGAGCTGCAGTTTTTCCATCCACAACCTAGTTGTCAGAGTTTGTTATGCAAGTGCAGATCCATATCCAGATGCAGATGCAGATGCAAATCCATATGCAGATCCAGATCCAAATCTCATAGTTGCAAAAGCTTCCGGCACAAAGGCTTCATCCTCTTGTTTCGAATGCAACCCGTGAAGAAGTCAGTGCGTGGAAAATTCCTTCCAAGATCTTGTGCAAATGCTCCCATCTTCCAGTTGAAGCCTTCATTGAATTTTTATTCATCCGGAGTGCTTTCCAGAATTTTTAATTGCTCATATGCAATTAAAAATAAGGATGATGAGTTATCTATGGCAAACATTGCATTGATGCATGTACTGGAGAAGAACTACAAAAGCTTCAAGGATAAAAAGAAAAGAAAGGCAAAGATAAAATCCATTTATTTTCAATTCAGACTTGTTGTTTCGAGATCAACCTACTCCCAGATCCAGTTTGGTGAGAATCAAAGGCAAAAGAATCAATTGCATGTAGACATGAAAAAGGACAAGACTGCAACTTTCCTCTTCCTTCTTCTTTCCTCCAACAAAGTAATTGAGCGATCAATTAAATTATACAACTTAAGTGATTGGTTTAAAAGCCATTACTTGAAGAAGTCAACTACTTGGAGATAGGTGGCAGACGTGCAAAATAGAAGGTTCTATTTTCAGTTGCAAATCATACATGTCATGCAAAGAGGAATTCCATGATGGAGATTGTTAGTTGTTTTTTTCCGACTTCCACATGTGTCCAGTTCAACTAAAAGCTTTCAACTTGTAATTGCCCCTCTACATTCTATAAGTAGAGGAAGAACCTTCGGGTTAATGATCAGAATTTGTAAGCAAAGCAACCTAGTGTTCTAGACTTTGTCGTTGAAACCCTTGAGAGCCACTTGAAGCAAAGGAATATACAGGAGCAGATTTCTGGAGAACTTTGTGTCACGGTGTATTGTGTTTCTTGTTTTTATCTTAGATCTCTTAATAAACTTTGTGTTATTTTAGATCTAGATCTAGAGCTACCTTTGCTTAGAATTCTGTGTTTATATCTATTGGTTTCTTTTGTGTGCATGCAATCAACTCTGCTATCTATTGATCGGGATGCACATCTTCCCCATTTCTTCTCTGTGTTTACATAATTTCCTTTTCTATAAATATTTCCTTTCTTAAACAGCTGCTTACTTGTTGCAGAACTGTTCAGTTATGGTTCATGAACTGAGTAGTTAAAGTAAAACCCCATTTAGATATTAGCATATTATAAATTGACAAATCTGACACGGGAGCCTCACCGGTAAATGAGGGAGATTTATCTCATGACTGCCTAGGTTTTGTGCTATGTAGAAAATCTAGCCAATAGTTTTTTTTCACGACATCCAATGATAAAGAAATCAATGAGGCTTTCAATCAAGAGCAGATTAAAGATTTTTGATTCTTCATACTAGAAGATCCAGGGATAACTTATCGACATCATCGTACGTCCAACAAGGTTCCAAATTCAATGTCTATTTTAAGCACTATTCGGTTATCACGAATCAATCGACAGAACAATTATGGCCGTAAATGCATATTTGAATGAAATATAATATATATATATATATATATATATATATATATATATATATATATATATATATATATATATATAATACACACACACACACATACATACACACACACACACACACACACACACATGAGACACACACATAGTTTTTGTAAGGAGAACAAAATAAAATAGCCATTTTGTTTTGAGAGAAATATACTTTGTCAAATCCTGATTCGAGGTGGAGCAAGGGCCCACTCCTCCAAGAACCAGGATCCTCGTTTTATTGGTATTTATATTTCTAAAGCAAACATTGTAAATCATTAATTCTCAGTAAATGATTTTGATTCTTTAAGTTGAACTATCTTATATACTTGTCCTCCTTAGGAGTTATAGACTAGATTTTTATTTCCTTGCAAGATTTTTCACAACATTTTCACCGTATGTTTATTTCAAGAAAAGTGTGTTATTTCAAGCAATCTATTTATTTAGTATGTGTGTTTATTTCTAGCAATAAGTGTTTATTTCAAGAAGTTTTTCTTATAGCATAGATATAATAAGGCTTTGGCCATGGAACCCCGAGGAAACTATATAAAACCCTTAAAAAAAAACAAAAAACATGTAATCAATTACTAAATCACTAGGATTCTTCTTGTTGCATATAGCTTCAGACACACCCCTGGTTTGAATATGACATCAACAAAGAGTTGATTAAATGAAGGGAATAACAACACCCATCACATTTAACCGCTCATTGGAATCCCCGGATCGTTATTATTATACCATTCATGATTTCTAGAGCTCATGAAACATTCATATATGCAAACCATACTAACTTTCCTCTTCACCAAATTGAACTTCCCAGAAAGTAGTTTTACAAACTCAACTAGTTTTCACCCTTTATGCCACTTTAAGACCTCTAAAGGCCTTCAATAGGAAAAAAATCATCCCTCTTCACTCTCCAGTGATAGAAAACATCAACCAATCCAAAATATTACTCATCTACCTCAATCTTTCAACCTAAGAAATCTTGTCTTGAAAATCAACAACCTTCTTCTTCACAAATTGAACTAGATGACCTATCAAAACTCATCATCAAGACACAAACCATACACCATTGGAAATATCTCTAAATACTCTTTCCATAACATCTTACTTTTCCTTCCATCTCCAAGTGGGAGGCCTTCAACCAAGTTCATATTTGAAAGCTGTCCCCTTATGCTTTTAGGACTTGAGAACTAAGCTTGAGCTCAACTTGCTCCTTCACCTCCAAACACACTTCAAGCTTAACCAAATCATGGAACACCTTTAGACATGTTTTCTAAGAACTCAAAAACTTTCAACAAGCATGAACAACTCATAAAAATCATCTTACCTCATGAAGTTGCTCAACACCATGCTAAACCCAACATCCTCCGTATTTGACCCTCAAAGATCAAATCATAACTTCTTCATCCCTTAGAAAAATCTAAATTTTGATATACCAATGGAAATATCTTTGAATCAAGATGATAAAAATCTTTGAATCAGATGATAAAAATCTCTGAATCGATTCTAACTCCACATTTTACCCGAAATTCCACTTTTACCACAAGCTGCTCCAACCTTCCCCAAAACCCCACACAATTTTCCCTTTTTCACTTCAACCATGATCTAAAACTATCTTGGACATCTAGAAAAACTCCAGGGCTAAAAACAATGTCAATTTATTTCTCACCTTCTTGGGAGAACTTTTCCAAAATCTGAAGATCTTCATAAAATTGCATTTTCATGCGATGCCCACATATATCACATGCTCTATTATACATTTCTAGAAATATGGAGGAGCCCTATACAACATCCAATCATGACTTTGGAAAAATCAATCAAGACAGACTCAATATACCTCTTTTTCTCCAAGTCACTTTTAACTAGGCTTTCAAAACAACTTTTCTTAACGACCGCTCATAAAAACGCGAGATGATCAAACCACCTCATTCTTTATGTGAAACCTTCATAATTGACCTAAAAATCTATTCCAAAGAGCTCAAGTCCCCATGCAAGGAACGCAATTCATGGTGAGCATTAGAAGGTGCAAGTCGAGGTGGAAATCACCTTCTTCTTGACTATGTTTCACCAAAAACAACGTAACTTGCAAAATCTTCTTCATAATGACTCCACAATTTTCCCACACCTCGAAGACTCCCATATGCACCATCTCCAATCATCAGCATGGCTCAAATAGGTATACATCTTCTCAACCCATCTCATTTTCATGACTATCCTTGGGGTTTTACATGGTTTAGGCTAGGTCAATTGAACCAACACTATAACTCATCATGAAACCTCTCTAAAAGGCCCTAACATACATAAACGAGATGTATGTCATCCATGCATGATTCCATGAGCTCTCATGGCTCTACAACTCATCCTCATGCCTCCAAGCACCTAGACTAGGTCTAGATGAGTACTGGAATTGGTTCAACTTGTACATGCACTCACGAAACTCATGTGAGTTCCTAAACACTCCCCAAACATGCTCTCCATGTTGTTACCATGCTCCTCAAGCCACCAAGCAACTCAAACCACCATGCTCCATCACCTAGGCTAGCTAGGTCACCTGACTAGGCTACTAGGCTTGCTTGACCAACCGAATCTCACTAAATCACCTCATGTCATCATGAAACCATCTGATACTCCATTTCATCAACCTACCTAGCATGCTTTGACACATATCCTTCGTAATATTTGGCATTAATGAGACTTTTCATCAATGACAACACCTAGAACTCAACATGCCAACATTTTTTTGTCATGCCGGTGAGGAATAGGTCGAGATGGATCTAAGATCGCGGTGAATGACCTAGGAAAGCGGCGTTTCAACTCTTCCTTGCTCAATGGTTGATGATAGTTAGGTTGATTCTTGTTGTTATTAGTTTTTTGGTCAATGTTGAAAATAGTCCTATTGAAGAAGTAAAAAGAGGAAGAGTATTAGAGACTATGTCATCTGTCGCATTAGTTTTCTTAGAACGTTGAAGGATTTGGACTTGTTTATTAATTTGTATCTTAGGAGGAGATTTCTCAAACTCCCTCATGAGATAGTATTGTCTTTTAGCTTGTTTGAAAGCTTCTTCTAGAGATGTGGGAGAAAAGGACCTCACCTTGTATTGAAGGCGAGGTTCAAGAACTCGTAGGAAAAGATGGAAGAGGCTATCACTAGGCATGTTATGTTTTACTCGTGTAGATAGGGTTTTCAAGCACTTGATAAAAGCTTGTTTTGATTCATTTTCAGATTGCTAGTAGTTAATGAAAGCATTGATATTGTTCTCAGGTAGATCATGATATTGAAATTCATTTACCAAGGTTATCACCAAGGACTCTAGCTCAACTATGGAGTTAGGAGGTAAAGTATGATACCAATCCAAAACATCTCCAATGAGATTCTTAGCTAGGAGTTTGGTTGCAACATATGAATTGGTTTTGATCCATTCCTTGTAAATATTACCAAAGGCCTTGATGTGAAGGGTGGGATCAATGGACCCGTCATAGGAGATAGAAGGAGAAATGCCACCAATATCCATGCTAGCAATGTAAGGTGCTTAGAGGCTCTTGTTGGACTACTCTTAAGACTTTGTTTTGGATAGGGTTGGAGTGATGGGCACCCCATTAGGCCCATTTGGTAAAGGAGGGGGCGTGGTGCCCCAAGAGCCCATTGTAGGGTGATTGACTAGTTGAGCCATGTTGGCTTGCATTTGAAGGAATTGAGCAAAGTAGTAGATATTGTTGTTGGCTCATCCTATCAATAAGTTGGAGAATAAGGTTAGTAGGGTTAGAATTGGAAGTATTTTTAGATGAACCTACTTTAGGACCTTTCCCTTTTTTGCCCTATTGTCAAGTTGTTCGGAGACAAATTCAAGGAGACGTTTTCCAAGAATTTCTTCTTATTCATCCTTGTATTGAGGAAATTGCATGAGGAATTTATGAATCTCAATTTGATGATCAAATGTGTTATTATTTTGATTTTATTCTTCTTCATCCCCAAGTGTGCCATTGCAATGGGTAGAAGGTTTCTTTCTAGCTTCTCATACAAGGCAACAATCCATGCAAAAGGGGAATTCAACTTCAGGATGATAGGACTCAGGGAATGTCTGCACAATAGAATTAGAAGACCCTAGACCCAGATACTCCATGATGGAGTGATAATATGGTAGAGAAAAATCCTTGGATGGAGCTTACAAACACAATCATCGTGTAGGAAAGTTTACACGAGGGGACCAATGGCGTCAAATTTGGAGAAATAGTAAGGATCGGACATGCTAACAAAGTTTGCACATGGGCCGAAGGTGTTTAAAAACAAATGCGCACAAATAGAGAAGATCACCCCTAGGCGATGGTGTATGTGTAAAATTGTTTTTGAGCTTTTTTATGATTTTTGGTGATTCGGAATGAGATCAAGTTTGGATATGGATGATTTTAACGAGTTGTGCTCGATTAGGAGGCTTGTAGGTTTCACGTCGGGTTCACCAAAATGTATACAAGCGGGCCAAAATGTATTTCAATGGCTTGCACTCCTAAGTCTTCTGTTCTACAAGGGTATTGAGGCAACGAATAAGAGACACACATGAACCGACATATAATGGGTGTATTTAAACGGGGCTACGATGAGTGTTAAGGTCGCATATCCATAGGGTAGTAATCCCTACACTAGGTTAACCTAGGGTTTCCAAGGCTCGCAGTCAAGATAAAGGAGAGTACCCTCTAAGACATCGACAAATGGGGGAGAGATATAGATCGATGGGAGATGAGTCAAGCATGCATAATCTATGAAATTGAAATATAACTAAAAGGAAAGGTAAGGAGTTGATCATATAAGAGCAATATGCTAACTAACATCGATGTTCATACAATGCTAAGCTAACATAAAGCAATGGGGAAGGGAAATGAACTAATCTATGCAAAATGACAAAGAGAGTTAGAGAACTTACTGTGGGGTGGTTGTTGATGCATCTATCTCTCCAGAGAAGCAACACACTAAGAGAATCGTTATTAGGTGGAGAAGGGGAACATCGTTCCTGTCCTAGACTCACTATAGATGACCCAATAGTGCAAGCAATCCAACCAAGAAGAGTGTTCAATCCAATCCAAGTCAAATACAATATGAACCAAGGGAAAAGTAAGAAAATGTAGAGTTGGTGCAAGAGAGTAGAGCGAATAGCTAGTTCCTAAAATTCTAGCTTCCTTCCTTCAAAATATTTGGGTGTGATGACCATGACCATATATATATATACGACGCCATCGCGGCAGGAAATGGTGTCGGCCAAAGATGTTAAATGTCATGTAAAGTGAAAAAGAGGTGTCATGGATCAAGCAGATGGATGAACAAGGTGTCAAATGGTGAAATGCAAGCAAGGTGTCGGGAGTGTAATGTGTATGAGACATAAAGGGACAAGGATAACTAATGCAAGGATAACTAAAGCTAGGACCACATAACAATACTCTATCTAACCCATAATGACCATGTGAATAGTCATACCCCATTCCCATTCCCAGCATGCCCCTTAAGGCACCCACTCAAGAAATAGATGCATCAGTGACCCTTATTTGCACAAAGAAAATTGTTAGTAACATGTATGAAAGATGAAAAGTGAAAAATTAGGTATATGCACTACCTACTTTAGGTTTTCCAAGTTTGATTTTTGTTTAGCTAATATAGTATCTTATGTGTGTTTTAGCTTTTTCTTTGCACTTGTATTTTTATTATTTTACTATAGCACCTTTGTTCAAGTTGTCTTTTCTAATGTTATATTTCACTTATTCCATCTCTTATATTTTCTTTTCCTCTTCCTAAAAATCCAAAATGAATTCTTAATGATGAATGGTTGTGTTTAATGATGAATGCACGTGTTTGAGCTAAAGTTGGCAATTCAATGCATCCTAGTAAGAGCAAGTGAGTAGGGATTCACTCTTCCATCTTACCCTCATCATTTATATACTATCATTTTATTTTTGTGTGCAAGCTAATTACAAATTTTGTTACCTTTCACATTGATCATTGTAAATGTTTGCTACATGCCTATTATAAGATGCAATGATATATTAGCATGATGTCTCATTATTATATCATGTTATGTATTCCTTCATGTGTCTTACTTTCATGTGATTGCAAAAAAATATTGTGTTCATTGTAACTATATTAGAGCACACACATTTTAACATAGCAATTCACATGTGTGTGCACATAGAGACACATTTAATCAAAATATAAAATATATTTGTCATCCATAAAGTACACAACACATAGGCACATGACACATGCAACTTGTGTATTAGTGCATAAGAATAATCCCCTCACCTCTCCTCTATTTCTTGTGGGGAAACATATGATGGGGACATAATCATGTGCCCTAGTCCTAGAGATCAACTTCACGACATCTCACACTACATATCTCGCAATATTTAGCATAGCATTTGTGCACTATTTCTATCGTTATATAATTAGGTAAATATGTTTTTGGAAAATACATCAATAATGAGAGGGGACATCATTGCTATGTGTTTCTATCTCTCTTCTAGTGAGACCTTAAGATTAGAGATGCATGTTTTTTTCTCGTGTGAACATTGTGCTTAGCTCTACCTTAACAGAGGCTAGGAGGATGTTTCCCTAGCCTGTTCGCTAGGACCGAATATGAGGCATGCATCCTCATATTGAAGTCATTCTCCTTGATCAAATCTAGAATATCTTTGGATGTCTCAAGTCGGATCAGTATATTGTTGCCTCGATGGTGATCACCCAATCCTCTACCACACTATTTCACATCAAGAAAATATTAATCAATTAACTCCCAAACCTATATCAAAGATAACAAAACAAATTTGTTTGACATATCATTGATTAGACATACCACAAGTATTTCATCATATGCACCCTCTCCGAATATGAGGCATGCATCCCCACCTTGAAGTGATTCAAACGTGATCAAATCAAGTCAATCTATATACTATTGCCTCGATGGTGATTGCCCAACCCTCTACTACACTATTCCACATCAAGAAAATATTAATCAATTAACTCCCAAACATATATCAATGATAATAAAACAAGTTTTTTGACCTATTGTTCAAATTGGACATACCACAAGTATTTCATCCTTTGCACCCTCTCGCTTATAGCTCGTCAAGAAGGGAAATCCCCTCCCCCTAGTGGGAATAATGGCGTTGGGTAAACACAAAGGAACAAATCCCTCCATCCCTTTGTGGCTCTATATCATTGACCTTGAGGTGATGCCTCTCATCTTCCTCTTCCTCATCTATAAGTCCATGTACCCGAAGGTAGGTAGGGTCTACTCTCCATCCCCCTAGAGATTGTCATGACATGTGTCAACTTACACTAGTTAGGGGCATATCTTGTGTCATTTCAAATTGTCTCAATATTGCTATCTCAAATCGCTCAATGTTGTTTGGGTATTGCCACCAGTACCATATGCTCGACTAATTCACCACATTGTATGTCATGCTTAGCCCTACCTAGATGATCTTTATAAGATCCCAAAGTGATGTTTATCTCCCGAGAGAATCTACAATTCTATAGTGTTAGACATCAAAGTCTCAATGCCTCTTATGTCCCACTGAACCCATCTTTCAAAGCATGTGATCTTACTATACCCCGAGATAGTGGGCACGCCAATAAGCCATACTAAACTCACTCAATGTTGCTTGGGTATTGACATTAGTACCATCTACTTCATCTAATCTACCACATAGGAGTTACCATCCTTAGCCGGCCCTGGATGATCTCTATAAGATTGTTAGGTGATATTTATCTCCTTGAGAAAATCTATGGTCCGTCAATATTAGACAAAATTCTTGTTGCATCTTTTGTCCCACCAAAACACGTCTCCACACGTGGTTTCTATATACCCTAAGACATTGGGTGGGCCAATAGGCCTAGTCATTCCCAAGGACATATATGCCCAATACTAAGTGGACCCTTCGTTGTAATCCCTCATCTCGTGTGTCTCCACACAAATGTATAGAGGTTGTTATACAAATGAGGTATCGTGCACTTCCCCTAGGTGTTTACTAATTGCTTCTCCTCCATATCATGCATCATGTGATAGAGGACGTATAAGCTAGATGGACCCATGTGCCATGATCACGAAAGAACTCAACATTACAACCATATACTTGCATAACCATGGTGCATCTCTAAACAATGCTCCTTAATAAAATCCCCCTTCAATAATATGCTCTACAATTCTTCACATGAATACTCATGAGTTAATCATTGCTCATTCCTAGTAGGCTTCTCTGTTGTAACATGTTTTCCTCTAATAAGAAATATAACTATCCTCCATGCATCCTCCTAGCCCACCATCATCTCCTCTATTAGTAGGCAAAATATACCAATGTCGTTAATCCATTGCTTGGCCAAAGCAATGATTATAACAACGTCAAAGCACATTGCATGAAGGTACACTACATGACATAGGCCAATTACATCTAGATGTGCCTACTCAACCTCATCTAACCCTAGTACCAATATTATCTTTAGCACATTGCCATGGTAGAACTCCCACACATATATGACATCTTACATCATAGTGAATAATGATACAAATTGGTATTTTATAACAAAATATACTTGCAGTGTCAATTTTTTGTTGTTAAAGTATCATAAAGTTAAAATTTACAAAAAAAAAATCAAAGTTACAAATTTTGAGTAGGATGGTAAGATGAAACTATGTTGTGACTATATGAGTTATGTCAAGACTACAATGTTTGCCAATATTGCACATATATGTCTCGGATTAGGGGAAAATACTCACCTTTGCTAAGTGGGTATATTTAAAAATTTCAAAAACAAACTAAAAAAATTATTAGGTTTAAAATGTCTTAGCAAACTCGACAATTTAGTTGGCGTGGTGGTTGTCTTACATGAACCAATCAATGTGTATAGAAAGCTCATTGAACGCCACGATAAATGTCTCTCACAAATCTATTTGGAAAAGGTAAGAATGAAATGAGCTTTCTATTTCACCCTTACATTATATATGCGTAAGAAAAACTCTAATTTGACATCATTATTCATTTTATAACGTCAAAGTAAACCCTACCATTGGCGATTGTACCTTGATGTTAGTTGCGGACCTCTAATCGATGTGCTTGTGAGTAATAATGTACACTAAACATGTGCAGTAATTGAAGTAACAAGAATGAAAAATAAAGATTATGGTTATACCCTCTCCGAGATTCAAAAAGGGCACACGAAACATAGTGAAGTCTAGATCTAAAGGTAATAATATTGCCCGTGTGGGGCATGTTAGAAACATCATGTATCATTCATAAATATATAAAATCTCAAGATATACAATATGATCAATTATTGTGAAAAAATACTTGTTAGGTATCACCCAATGGCATGAACCCATGTGTAGAAAAAAATGGTTTTGCGGGTTCCCAAGGGCATTAGCTTGTGTTTAGGAGATGGGTGTTTGTAGTTATATCTTTTTGTAAGTATTATTTTTACATTAAAGTATGGGTTTACACTCACGCCTCCCAAAGTGGGGAATATTGTAGACACCCAAAAATGGCCCCACACAAACATGTCAAAGTGGGATAAAATGTAGACACCAAAAATGGTCCCAAGACATTTATTAATTCTTAATCAACGTGTTTTTAGTGTGCACATCTATTTTTTAATAATTGGTCCAAATTATGCATTATTTATGTGTTTCTCTTTTGTAATCGTGTCTCCCCTTTTATTTTGCCCCCCGCCCGCCCCGAACTTCTCTCCTCTATGTTTTATACTATGTCCTGGAGCACCCTCAACACTCATGGGTCATGTCTCAAGCATCGTCAACACCTCTATGCGTTTCTTTTGGTATTAGCTATGTCAAGGTGCACTTGTCTCCTTCGTTCCGTCTTTTTCACTTTTAGTCATTTGTTGTCAATTTTGGCAAACCAATAAGGTCTCAATTTGAATTCTCGATAAATACACAAATATTACAGCTCATTAAATAAGAAATGCACCAAGAAATCATTACAAATTACACTAGAGATTATAAGCATTCTATTGAGCACTCACATGCAATTTAGAGAGATCGAGCAATCATTAGAGCATTTATCATTGTTTGAATCTACCATTTCCTATGGAACATTTTTGACGTATTGCCTATGGTTTTTATATTTCTAATGTTATTTCATTTATACAATTTATCATTTTTTGAGATTATTATATTGATGTTCCCACCCTAGTGTGTTTGATAATTAGACGGTCTTTTTGAACTTGCCAGCCGTCAACAGGGACCTTAATATTGTACATTGTTTCTTAAGCTTCAAATATTGCAAGTGCATTGAAAATGCCTTGGGGCAAGGAGCAAACTCTATTTTGTATGTATACAAGTAACACAATATGCAGATAAGAGCAAAGAAACATGGGATCAAGACTAAGTGAACCCAGTCATTAATTCATTTTGAAGCTTATCTATCATTTGTATGGAGTGCCCCCTGCATTTTGTACCTGTCTAAAGCACTCCCAATGCTCCATACATTTGCCTCCAATCAATTCTCGATTTCAGGGCAGGGATGCGATCACTACTTAGCATGCATTTCCAAACTCATACGACTATCACCAACTCATTTTTTAGGAATTTATTTTTAGGATATTTATTTATTTGGCATTGATACTACATTGCACATGCTCTGATATTTAAAAGTAATCAGGTTATTAGTGATAATTAAAAGTATTTGGGCTATTTGTGTTGCATTAAAGTTGTAATCGATTTATACATGACACTTCTATATGGGTGTTGTATTAATTTTTATGATTACAAAAATAATTTTTAAGTTACCAAGGTGCGCAATTGATTGAAAATGATAAGTGATGACTAAAATACACTAACAATATGTCCTGGTCTTCGTGCATGGACGCTGATCTAGAAGGCCAATATAGCCCTACCATTACATACGCATTTCCTGCATAAATATTACTTTAATGCAATTTATCTTACAGAAGTATATCATACGGGAAATCTAGCTTTTTCACGTCTTTGGACAAAAAGACAATACATACCCTTGACACGAGGCCTCTTCCAAATTTAGTATCTATTGAATGTTTTGGAACCTTCTATAAATGCACTATTACTTAAATCAGTTTAAAGGCATTTCAACCTTCTAACCAATTAAACTAAGTAGCAGTGAAACATACAAAATCCATTTATGGTAGACCAACACAATTTTATTTCTAAGATTTTGCAAGATACTATTGAACATATAGTGCTGAGTGAATCTCTAAGACTTGAAGCCAAGTTATACCCCATTTATATTTATGCTTCATCTGTCACTGCCTGTGTTTTTTGGAGTCCTTGTTCAGCTCATCTTTCATTCAATTCAAAATCAACAGAATGAATGAAGAATGCCAATTCTTTTGATAAGTGCCAACCTCTTGAGCTTGTTTATTCTTGCTGTCCAGTCTGCAATATATATTCAACGCCAAGTCAATATGGACCACTAAATATTATAAGATCGGTATTTTATTATTGTTCATCTTCGGGTCAATCCATGAATAATTTTACACTACCTTCATTGTTTATAACCATTTATGTTTTAAATGAGAGATAGTATCCACAAATCTGTCAAAATTAGGCATATCACTGGTGCCTCATATCCAGGCTTACTGTGACTTTATGTCTGCTAATTGGTCCATGTTATAAAATCTACATCAAATACACATTGAATTCCATCCATTGTCACCATAAAAATTTCAGGTCCATTTTACTATTTAGCTTTCCTCACTAATGTTGGAAGCCTGGTTAGATGAGAGATGCATATTTGTCACAGAGCTAATTGACGGGTTAAAAAAGTGCCTCTGATGCAAGAATCTCCACCTTGGAAAAAAGGCACATAACCAAGAAATCTTCAAATCTTAAGTGCAAACAAGGAAAAATTCCTCAGTACAAAATTTAGCCACAACTCAAGTCATGATAATCAAAATTAGACTGCTCATTAATAACATCCAAAATTTATGAGAATGACCACTGACACAAATAGGATGATTTTTAAAAAGAAGAGTTGGAGTAGAACATGTGATGCACAAGGAAAATTTTGACTTCCAAGAGAAGAAGTGGGATTACACCTAATTTGGAAGTCAGTCATCGAAGAGCTTATGGAAATATCAAATATGCAGGGCACACATGGGACGAAATGATTTTGTAAGTCTTGTTTCTGATTTTATCAGTCTCGTGCACAGTAGCTATGACATTTTTAACATATACTTATAGAGACTGGGTATGGTACCATGATTCAAACGATAACATATGGATCTGCATGGTGAAAGTTTTCAAAAAGGCTTGATGCATTGTCCACCATGAGGAACCTTGCCATTTATGCCTGTGCTTCGTTTGTTGTAACATAATTTGGGAGTTGTACCACACTCATGATAGAATAGGTAATGAACCTGCCATTGCAAAAGATCAAACGGAAGCAGGAATAGCAAGCCAAGGACCGAACAAGGGTTTTCACCGACACAAGGAAGGAATCAAGTGTGATGGGTGGGCCCTAAGGATAACAAATCAACCTATGGTAAAACAAAAAAAAAAACAAATAGGGTAAGGTTTGGGTAGATGTAGTTCCCAACAAAAGACAATATATACTTCCATGCTTTTTGTATATAATAAATGTAAATGCATGCAATAAAATACGAACGACAATAACCCGATCTACAACCACCTAACTAGTACTTCCCATTTTCACTTTTTAAATGTAGATGAGTAGGATTAGAGAGTGAGATTTTCAAATTTCCTATTCCCAAATGAGCATGAAAATGGTTGCATTACAAAATATAGAAACCCTAAATGCAATCTAACATATGTGACACAATCAATGATCAAAACTTGTAGTAACATATACAATAGAGCAATTAAGGAAATATGGCCTAATACTAATCTAAAGAATCCTAAAAAATAGTCCCAGTGGGATATATCACTACAAGTAACCCGAATCCTAGAGCTGGAAGGCTGTGCACCATGCACTTGGATGATTAACAACTCCTTTACTGAGCCCTAACTAGTGTGACAAGTGCAGTGACTTAGGGCAGTGAGGAAGAACATTAAGAGGGAAGCACAAGAACAAAATGCAGCTCCCAAACGAGATTAAAAGTGATATATAGCCCTGCCATGTAGCTGTAAGAGAGCTTAAGTTTGTAGTGACAACTAGTAGATCAAGCTATAGAATACTAGGTCATGTCATGGAGTGCAAAATGGATTTTGGAGGCTCTTTATATATGGAACACAAAGGGTAGGAGGGGGCATATAAATTCATCGTGTGTCCATGAGAGGAGGCCCCAAGATCTAAAAATGCGGAAAATTATCGTTAGACCCTTTTGAAAAGCAAAAACGAAGTGTGTGTGGCAATGTCACTTTTTCAAGACAATAGCCTTATGGTGATAAGCCACAACGTGGATGTCCTCAAAAGGTGTGGCGACGTTGTGAAAGTCACCTTTTACTCACCGAAAGGGCCAATGGGGAGCACAAAACCCATTATGATCAAGATGTTCACCAAGGATGACCCAAAGGAGTGTGACAACTCATGCACCGAAGAGTAAAAGTGAATGACGTACCAATCAAATGCAAAAGCTGACACTAGAGGACTCCAAGATACAAATCGTACATGTCCAATGGGATATCATCATTGGGTTACAACAAAAAAGGCTCGTAGATGTCTATAATTGATGAGCCCTATGCTAGGTTCGTGGAAATGAAGTTCTGGTCGAGTTTCAACATTCAAAAAGTTTGCATTACCCTCAATCTTGAATTACCCACCCAAATTCATAACTAAATTTTTGCTTACTCCACTAGCTTCTTAAGCATATTTTTGCATTGGAGTAGCTAAGTATGGGTTGATTCAACCGATATCTTTACCATTGTATACCATTCTTTATATAATGCAAGCATGCTCGCAATTGTAATGAGTCACAAGAACATGATTCTATTGGAAGATAAAAATGGTGGATAGAATTTTCAACGATGCTAAGCTTCGAAAGGCTTGCCCTAGGGAAAGAAAGATTGGCCAACACAATGGCTCGGTTGATCCATACCATTCAAGGCTCCAATGGTGGAAGGATCTCTTCAAAAAAGTCATTAATTCTCTGTCATCCAAAGGAAGCAACATCGGTACATGGTATGAAGAGTATAGAGCTCTTCCGGAAAAGATCCGTGATGCCCTACCTTTTGCAGAGTTTGTGAAGTTGGAGACAGAAAGAGTTGGAATTGGCATGAGGTCAAAACCCCAAGCAACAAGGAAGGGGTCAACCCTCCATAGGGACCCCACACTCAAGAGTGTGGATGCGGTGCATAAAGAAGGGCTTGAAGGTAGAGGGTTCTCAAGTCCTCATGACAAGTTTTTGAGCTTCAACAGTCACACACATGCCGGGAAAAATCAGATTTGCATTTTGAAAGAGATGGAGCCATGAAGGATGAAGATTCAGCCCTTACTTCCATTATTGTTCGGAGAATCAACATGATGAGGTAATTATTAATCATTGTTTGGTTAATATTGATAATATTTCAACATGTGATGAATCCAAGGTTGAAAGGAAGGGTGATGAGCAAGAAGGGAAAGCAAAAGGGATGGGTGGACCGTGGAACCCACTTCTCGAGGAGACATGATAACTATCAGCTTGCTAGTCTATTTATGATAGCACCTCCTAAGAGTCAAGTTGAGAATGTTCATCGCTTTGGTAAGAACCAACAAGAGGCTCCATGCACATGCCAATAAAGTATGGATGAAGACAAGGTGGAAAAAGAACAATCGAAGGAACAACCCATTGAAGCACCCGTCACTTTTCCCAAGGATGAGCCCTTGACTGATTTTTATAACAATATGAGGGGCCAAGGGTTTGATGAGATCTTGAAGCACAAGCCTTGAAAAGAGGAGGGAATCGTGAAGCACAAGTTGGAAGGTATAAATCCTTTGATATTTCATGATGATTCATCGATTCTTAATGATGACATGTTACAGAAAATAAAGGGAAAAATCTGATTTTCAAGATGGTAAAGAGAAGTTGAAGGTTGAAACACAATGGCCAATGGTCAAGGAGGATGATCAGCTCGCTAGGACCTTCCGGACAGCAATCAATAAAGAGCCAAAAGATGAAGGGTTGATGCATGAGCCTAGAGAGAAAAGGGAAATCATGGAGCATGAGTCCCAAGGTAAAAGTCCCTTAATATTTAATGATATTTCATTGGCTTCTAATGGGTGTGTGTGGCAAAATGTTGAAGAGAAACCAGATTTTCTTAAGGGTAAAAAGGATGCATTGGAAGAGGAAGATATCCACCATACTAAGAAGGAAGAACCATCACAGCAGCAGCTCATAATGATGGATCAGTTTTTGGGAGCCCTAGAAGCACCCACCACCATTACCAAAGTTGATTCCTTGACTGATTTTCCAGACAGCCCTATGAAAGTGCAAGATAATGAAGAGAATGTTGGAGATAGCCCAAGCAAGTCTCATGGGATAAAGGGAATTGAGCATATTGGGGATGTCCAAAGGTACGGAGGTATTTCAAAATCATTGTTTTCTTCTACACCAATTCGGTTTTGTTGTCTTGAGCCATTTGATAACCATATGTCATTGTTGAGGCTCCATTATAAACCATGGCAAGTGGCTGTACATTTGGATCAACAAGCTAAAAATGGGGTTATTAGTGGAGAAAATCTGAACATGGGAGGAAAGATGAAGTGGGGCTTTCAAGGGAAGATGTTATGAGGTACACACTTGAGACAAGGGCATTTCCGGGTGCCCATGACCACTTTCAGTTCGCTGTAATTTTCAGATCAGCAACTAATGGTAAGCCATATGATATTTTATTTGACCATGACAAGAGTCTACTGCATCATTATTTGTCATTGTTGTGTATTGGTGATCATAACTATGCTAATGAGGTAAAGGAGCAAGGTGGGAAGAAGAATCTTTGCCAAGGACTCATTATACATCTCCCAAGCAATGCCTATGAGGTGGTTCCTTATGACAGCCCAAGGTACACACATATTTCAGACCCTTTGTTTCCTTTTTTATCATCATGTTGGGTTGATCATCACAAAATCTTTGTCACGAGTTTGGACTACAAGATAGGGGTTGCTTTACACGTGATGATTGAGAAAAGAAGAGGTAGGATGAAGAGTTACATAGATGGCTTGCATCCTTGGAATCCGGGTAAACCCTTGAAGCTCAAAAGGGTAAAGATTTCAGTTTTGATTTTTCCTCTCTTTGCTTATGGAAGGGAAGGAATTTGATGTGTTTGCATGAAATGGGGGAGAATTCTAGCATGGCATGTTTGAAGCATCATAAGCTTGCTAAGAATTCTGATTTTCTTTCCTATGTATTGCTAACCCATGGTTCCATGAAAGAACCGAAAGGAATATGGGAAATGGGAGCAATTATGATGAAATTTCAGTTGTCCATATGTCAATCATAGAGGGAATTGAAAGGAAAAATGATCTAGAAGTTGTTGGTTTGGATGGAAGTAGTGGGAATACCAAATTTTGGGGTCTCAAGCATGCTGCCATAAGCTTTTATGTGCTGTCATAAACATTTCCAGCCTCTTCTCCATGTTGCTATCAGTTGTAACCTGGTTGCCAGCCCCCATAACATTGATAGAATGGGGAACTTTGAAGGTATGTCATGCTTACAACTGTTGTACTCTCCTTTCTACTGTTCACAATTTTTCCAGCTACTTGTTTACTTATAAGATACCGGAAAGGAGCTTCTAATCACATGGTTGAAGAAATTCCAAACACTTCATGGCTGTTGTAGTCACTATACAACCCCATTCAGTCACCTTGGTGCTATTTCTCTCAAGGAATCAATTGCCTAAACATAGGAGAAAGGTGGGATGGCAAACACCTTGACCCAAGGGTCAATTTGAGGATGGTTCCACCGAAGGAGGCCTGCTGTTTTGTTCATTTTCAGTTTGTTCTTCTCAAAGGTCTTGGTGCATAGAGAGACATTTTTATAGCGGGAGTTGTATTCTCTACACAATGACATACTTGTACTATTTTGTGCAAGTAAAGGTGGAATTCTAGTCCCCCTCATTCTGATTTTTGAAAGAGAAGAGCAAGATTACATTGGTATTTGGGACAACATGAGAGAAATGGTGGGCCACCAATGCTTGAATGGTAATTGCACAAAGAAGGAGCAACGAAGACTTATTTGGGATCCGAGCACTTGCAATTGCTTGAGGACAAACAATTTTGGGAAGGGAGGACTGTAATGTCCCCTTTTCCAACTTGAGAGCCTGATTTTGGACTTCTTGCCATTCCCTTTCCATGGCAATGAAGTGGAATGAGCTGGGGAAGGAATTGAACTCTCATTGCATCTTTCTTTTCTAATTTTTAATGTTTCTTTTTAGTGTTTTCTTCATTTTAGCAGGTCGGCTAGCTTGGCGATGTTTAAATCCAAATAAAAGATTAAATTAAGCCTAAGGAGGTCGGTCATGCATGTTTGGACTTTGGCGCCAAGGTTGGGGTATTTAAGGAGTGTTATGGCTTCATTTGCACACATCTACTTTTGGCGAATTTACTCTAAAGTGATCTTTGGGCTGTGAGCTCTTAGTTCTCTCCACTCTTGGGCGAAAATCCAAGTGTGTGGCTCTTTCCAAGAAGGACGAAAACCCTTCTTGTGGCTGGTTGGAGGACAGAAACCCTTCATACCTTGATTGAATTGAAGTCATATTGCAGATTTGGGCATTAAAGGAGAAAAGAAGTCATTTTCAAATTTTTGCATGCATTGACAAGCCTCTCCTAGTTGGAGCGACTTGCACTAGTGTGTCATTTGGTGCCTTCTAGGGCACATATCTACTATTTTCTTTCATAATCAGATTTGCTATAATTTATAAAGCCGGAATCAATAATTCTTTGTGGAGTTTGGGGTTTGAAAGCCCTCATTTCATAATTTTCTTGGAGCTGTACTGCTTATTGAAATTAATTTTCCAGCAGTGTTTTCTATCAAATTTCATATTGGAAAGTGGCTTGGATAAATCCTAATATATATATATATATATATATATATGTTCAGTTATTTGTGGAGTTTCAAGTGTTTTTCATTCATTTCCGGACTGCTGTTATAAAAATCTGATTGCTGTTCTGAACTGGTTTTAATTTTCAGTTTGCTGGTTTGAAAATCAGAATTAATATTATTGGGGTTTGTGCTAATTCCTTGCTCTTCCGTTGAAGTCCCAAAAGGGGCATTACATGGGGATAAGCTACAACATCAACCAGCCCTTGTCTTCCGGCCATCTAATTCTGATGCTAATAGAATCAAATCTCAAATGATGGAGATCATCATTGGACCACAAGACTCTATCCCTAGTACAAAATAAATTATTACCATCACAAGTTAGGAGAGCTATCATCAAGCTTAAATGAATGTTACTACATGCATTACAACTTCTATGTAAGGGCATTGTACTTTCTTCATTGCACTCTCCCCATAAACCACATCAACCTTGGATGTTATGCATGAATCATCTTCTTTGTTAAGAGTTAACTTAATTTTGTCCCAAGATTGCTCAAAGACCTCCATGGCTATGCATAATTTTAAAATTATATCCCCGTCAAGCTTTGGAGAAGTTTATGGCAATTGCATGAAAGAGAGATACTTGTGACTTGTAACACCTCTCATATGGAAATTGTAAAAATTCGTTGTCAATCAGGATTTCAAAGAAATTATCAAACTATTGATCACATTCTTTCCTTTTTGGCACGAGGAAGCAAGACAACGATCTTATAGAATCTATTGCTGATTTATAGATGTTACAAAGGTCTTTGAACATGTGGCCAAATACCTTTTGTTTTTTTAGGTTACTACATATTGGCATCTCTAAGACCTTCATTTTTGCAATCACAAGGCTCTATTAAAATATGGTCAAATGGTTCCAAAACGATCATGCATTTTAGGGGTTTGTAAACAAATTGGCATGTAGTAGGGATGTCCACTTTCACCAACCCTATCTGGGATCTACATTGGTGAGGTCAAGTTATATAAGGAGAACACCCTTGCTGAGGACAATTACACCTTATACCAATTATTAATAGCATTCTTTTCTTTTCCTTTTACTTACCGACATCGTTACTCTAAAATGGCATGTCTTTATATAAAGACCTAAGTCTGCAATCATTATTCATTTTTATTCTCATCTTGGATCACTCAGGGTGATCTGAAACATTGATTCTAAAAAAAGCTACACAATTTTATCAGAAGCACTCCTGTAATACTATATGGACTGTAGAAATACTATTTTTCTATATTGAAACTCCTTGCTATAAAGACAAAATCAAAATTATGATTCTTGAGTGCTTAAAGACAGTTCCACAAAGATTTACTTTTGGAAAGGGAAATGCCCCACCATTGTGATTACTACGAGTACTCGTTGAACTTAATAATCAAACTATGAATCTACTCTATTTTTAGATAATGCAAAAGCCTGCCTCTATTCTTCTTCCCTCCCTACTTTTTCTTCTCTATGACATCAATATGGCAAGTTCCCTTGCCCCTTCCCCGAAATGTATATTGATGTACTTATTCGCTATGTCACAAGGTATGCTGAATTTTATTGAAAAAGTTTGAATTTTGCCAAACTTTATTCTTGTCGAACATGAACTCAAACTTTATCCATTATTTTTGCATGGGAAGTTTTTGACATGATTTTGCATTATTTTATAAATGTGTATATATACATATACTGACTGAAAGAAGAGGACAGAAAGCTCTCTCCAATCTGTCCCTTTGACATATTTATGCATTTTTTCAGAAAATAAAAGTGATTGAAAAAAGTACTTGTTCGAACTTAAAGACTTTCTTTTCCGAACTTTATCCCTTGGCAAACTTGAACCGAACTTTATCCTCATCAAACATGAACTCGAACTCAAATCTTGTGACTTAGCTTATTGGATGTAAGCCAGATACACCAAAGAAATGGCTGTGTTACCATATATGGGTACGGTTGGGATGTTGTATCTTGCCATATCTGGTATGACCAGAATGATCTCCCAACCATGTCTGCTAAAAATTGAAAGTGTAGGGGATTTTTTAAAAATGAAAGCATAAGAAACAGGAAAAAACAAAAAAATACATTAAATAAGAAGAAGACATAATTTCAAATTGGTGACAGTATTGCAAATTCTAAGAACTCTTGGTGTAGGTGCAAAGCCCAGTTTACAATCGAGCTTGGTCATGAGATTGAAACATATGCGATACAAAATTTAAATTTTATATAAATAAGGAAAAGTGAAAATCCCCATGTTCCTACAAGAAAGTTCTCATATGCCAAGTTTGCAAGCTGTCTAGGCCCAGACCTAAAAATCACCTTTACATTTAACTGTGTATGTATGTATATTATATATATATATATATATATATATATACACACACATTTACGTATGTATATATAATGTCAGAAAAATATTTTATATATGTCAATATCTAGTGTATCCTACCAGTCCGTATTAACAAGTGTTTTTCTCCACATCAGACCAGCTGCCATGTTTGTATCCATGCAACTTACATTTGGGTGCTTGGCCATTGGTCTAAGCACGTATGAATCTCCGAAGTTTAAAGTGGATTGTGAAGAATGTGGTGAGAAAGTCACAATTAGTTGACCTTAGCGTAAGAAATTAGTAACTGCATTACTAAACACTATTTACTAGATAACTGGCAGAAATGGGCTCTAATTGATCTCCTGCATGGTATACAGAATGCTTTGGGAGTGCATTTTGTGGGCAGAGTCAATTGGAAAAGATTCACAACCCATATATTCAATCAAAACCTAAGGTTAATTTACATAGGAAAATCCTTACCAATCTTTCATGGTCTCCCATAATCTCTTCTATTAGCTCCGCAACTGATTTCCCTGCACTGTTGGGCACAAGTGCAGCAAAAACTGCAGACTCCAGTCCTGCAAAAATCAGTGGCATAAATCAAATAAAGTCCAATGTATATTGCAAGAAAGGATCCTCATCCTGCATGGACAAAGGAACAATAATTTTAGTATGTTTGTCCTCAGAATTCAATGGACTCCACTTATTTCTCTCATTGATACCAAGCTGAATAAACTGCATACCGATTTTTTTAAAGGGAAACATTCCATATATTGTCTTCATTAGTTCATAGGATGTAGTAAATGCCATACCAGCTTCGGGAATGCATCTATGAACATCATTGTTTCCTCGCCAGTTAAACCAGATAAGAAACAAATGCGGGCAGACCATCTGCTACCTAAAAAAGGAAACAAAAAGCAATCACTTACAAGTAAAATCTTAAGGAAGGCTAAAATTTATGACTCGTAGAAAATCAGGGGTGCCTTTTAGATTTAATCCAAAAACAGAATCTCAAAAGCAATTTCAGGTATTGTCGAAGTTATTTGCTCATCTTTTGAAGAGCTCTTAAAATTGTTTTTATTAAAGCTAAAAAAGCCATTATTCATTATGGAAGAGCCACATAAGTGATGTGTAAAATATGAATAACTCCCAAAATATCCGCTCAAATCACTTGAAAATTTAAAGAGAACTAGATAATAACTAGATAATAATTATAAAGAATACAAGGAAATATTTTTGGAATTTTTCAGTCAATATAACGCTGCCTTGAAAAAATTACAGCGTGCCTAAAACAGCTGGAAAACTTCTAAAATTCATATCTTCCCGAATACAAGTGCAAAAATTATGAAACTTGGGAAATAACATATACAAATATAGAAGATGACTTTCCAACCTTCAGATCTGAAAACGGCCAACTGGAAACCCTCCAAATTAGGGCTGCAATCTCCCAAACAAGTCGCCCTCTTTGGTAGATGGCCAAAACCCTTGTGAAAATCTCTGTAAATGATGCCAAACCCTTCCTTTATTGCTGCCGTAGGTCTGATCCGAAAACCAGCTGATTATCTCCACCAAAACTCACCAAAACCCTCAAAACCCTATCTCTGAAAACCCTGAAAATATCTCTGTGAATCAGCCCTGAAAACAGCTCCAAATGACAAGCTAGGGTAGATCTCTCACTACCGAAGAATGCCCTGCTAGCTAGGGATGGATCTCTCACCACCGAAGCTAGGGTTCCCGTGGGATCTTACTCCACAAGCTAAATAGTTGCAAACAGCAGTTGCACATGAAAAGAAATATAAGTGTATGCATGAATGAATATCCTTTCACCCCTCTTCTCCTTTTATAACCTTTTCCATGTCAAGGAAACCCTAAAACCCCCAAGTCGCACTTTCCTAGAGAGGGCCCAATTAATAAAGTAACTTAAAGTTACTTTTTCCCCTTCAAGGCGCCTTGGCCCAAAAAGGTGACCCCAACGCAAAATTAGAACATTAGGAGTTAAGTGGCCCCTCCCAACGATAAAACATAACATCTAGTCCCTTCGAAAGCACTTTATAACCCTGTCAATGGAAAATAATAATAACTGGACTAGATATTCATACCCAATAGCTCATAGTGTCCGTAACCCCTTGGGCATGACTAGGGTTAGGACTCGCACTGGCCCTTAGGCCTTGGGCGAGGGAAAGGGGACATTACAGTCCTCCCTTCCCAAAATTTGCTTGTCCCCAAGCAAATGCAAACTAGGATGCTGTAGAATCTGTTCTCCTTCCCAAGTAGCATCCTCAAGAGGCAAACCCTTCCATCGTACCAAATATTCTGTAATATCTCTGCTTCTGAGCTCCCTCTGTCTGACCTCAATAATAGAGTCTGGTTCTAAAACCAGCTTCCCCTCCTCATCCAATGGTGGCAACTCTGTAGAAGGTACAATGTGTTGTCCTAGGGCCTTCTTAAGGCATGACACATGGAAGACATTATGTATCTTACTATGCTCTGGAAGATCCAACTCATATGCAACTGCACCCACTCGCCGGACTACCCTGTATGGACCATAAAACCGTGGTTTCAGCTTTTCGCCCTTCTGCTTGAGTGACGACGCTCTGACAGACGGGCAGCATTAAGAACACCAAGTCTCCTACCTCGAAGGACCTCTCTATCCTGTGCCGATCCGCATAAACCTTCTGCTGATTCTGCGCCTTCTGGAGGTTCTCCTTAAGAGCTCGCAGGATATCTTGGTTCTCTTGTAACCAATCCCGAGCTTTGGGAGCTCGACTATCTGATAATACCAAATCAGCAAATGACATGGCATCGTATCCATACAAAGCTCTGAAAGGAGTCATGCCGATACTCATCTGATATGTGGTATTGTAGCAATACTCACCCATATGCAACCATCTGATCCATGCCTGCTGATGTCCGGTCACATAACTCCGCAAATAGCCCTCTATCCATTTGTTGACAATCTCCGTTTGCCCGTCAGTCTGAGGGTGGTAGCTCGTGCTAGGAGTCAACTCGGTACCGGCAAGTCTGAAAATCTCCTGCCAAAAGGTGCTCATGAAGATCTTATCCCTGTCACTGATAATATTTTTAGGCAACCCATGTAGCCTAAAAATCCCTGTATAAAATACCTGAGCCACGTCAGCTGCCTCATGCTTCTTAGGTAGAGAAAAGAAGTGTGCATACTTGGTCAATCGATCAACTACCACATAAATGCAATTGTGCCCATGCACCATAGGGAGTCCTGTGATGAAGTCCATCGATATGCTCTCCCACTTCTGCTCAGGGATGGGAAGAGGCTGAAGTAACCCTGCAGGAAAAGAATGCTCCGATTTGGTTTGCTGGCAAACCATACACTCTCTGACATGATTAAGGACATCGTCCTTCATCCCCTTCCAAGTGAATCTCTCCCTGATGTACCTGTATGTTTTGAAATATCCGGGGTGTCCAGCTAGTGGTGTGTCATGTACTGCACGAAGGATCTTGTCCTTCATCTTAGACCCCGGTACAAGGAAAATCCGATCCTTGTAGAAAATGAGATCATCTACCACCCTGTATCGGTCATCTTTGATAATACCATCCATGATCTCGCATGCAAACTGATTCTTGGAGTACTCAACAAGTATGTGAGCCTTCCAATCTGCTGAAATTTCGGACATAGAACTCAACATAGTAGTAAGGTAAGGCCTCCTAGATAAAGCATCAGCAACAACATTATTCTTACCTCTAGTGTATTCTATGTCAAAGTCATACGTTTGTACCTTGTTCACCCATCTCTGCTGGCGGTCGTTGAGATCCTTCTGCCCCAAAAAGAACCTCAAACTATTGTGGATCTCGTACGTACTCACGAACCCGCGCCCACAAGGTATGTCTCGAATTTGGCCAAAGCATGCATGATGGCCAACATCTCCTTGTCGTAAATCGAGTACCCCTCTCCACGGGCTCAATTTCCGACTCTCGTAAGCAATGGGATGCCTATCCTGCATAAGCACCGCTCCAACCCCCTCACCTGATGCATCACACTCTAGAACAAATGGCCGAGAAAAATCTGGTAATGCAAGGATGGGGCATGAACTCATCACCTCCTTGAGATGATCAAAAATTTGTCAGGCCGCTTCTAACCAAGCAAAAGCTCCTTCTTGGTCAAATCAAGCAATGGGGGCCAACCGTGAGAAATTCTTCACGAACCTCCTGTAATAGGTGCATAGTCCCAAGAATCCCCTCAAATGTGTCAATGTCCTGGGTGGAGGCCAATCCAAAATTGCCGTATTCTTCTCTCGCCCACCTTTACTCCTCCACCAATCACATATCCCAAATATAACAACTCATGCCAAACTCACATTTAGAAGCTTTTGACATATAGCAAATTAGCTTCTAATATTCCCAATATCTTGTCAAGGTGGCGGATATGGCTCTCCCAAGTCCTGTTGTAGACCAATATATCATCAAAGAAAACCAAAACAAACTTCCGCAAATGGCGGTGAACACGTGGTTCATGCAAGACTCGAATGTAGCTGTGCATTGCATTGCAAATCAATGGCATCACTAGAAACTCAAAATGTCCATAATGGCATCTGAAAGCGGTCTTATGCACATCCTGCTCCCTAACCTTGATCTGGTGATATCCAGATCGCAAATCTATTTTAGAAAAATAGATTGCCCCCTGTAGCTCATCTAGTAGCTCATCAATACGCGGCACTGGATATTTGTTCTTGATTGTCCTCTTGTTCAATGCCCGATAGTCGATGCACATCCGCATGGTCCCATCCTTCTTTTTCACCAACACCACCGAGGAAGCAAAAGGACTAGAACTCGGCCTAATGTGTCCCATGTCAATAAGCTCATGGATGGTCCTCTCAATCTCATCCTTAAACCGCTTGGGGGTGACGGTAAGGAGTAAGAATTCACCGGTCTAGTGTCCTCGAGCTCAATCACATGCTCAAATCCCCTATCTGGAGGTACACTGTGGTATGTCGCTAAAATCACTGTGCTTGTCCAATAGCCCCTGTATATCCACATGATACTCGGCTGTCCATCCTCCGAGTTCTGGTAGAAACCAAGCACCGTATCGCCCAATCAACCCCATCAGGTCTCGTGAATCCTCTCGATCCTCTTTGCTGAAACAACCCTGGGTGCATCTGAAGATAAACCCCTCAAGGTTACATTCTTCCCCTCGGACTTGAACTTGAGTTCCATCGTCTGAAAGTTAGTCCGAAATTCTCCAAGAGAATGGAGCCACTATACACCGAGCACAAGGTTGGTCTCTCCAATACCAACCACATAGAAGTCATCGGTGACTGTATGGTTACCCATGGTGATACTCAACTGCGGAACTCGCTGCATGCATCTCATGGACTCACCATTGGCTACCACTACATTGAAACCCTCAAAGTCTTCTGCCTGTAATCCCCGCTTCTCTACCAAAGATGCATCAATGAAATTGTGGGTCGCCCCACTATCAATGAGTACTACTACTCTCTGACCCTGTAATATTCCCCTAACTCTGAATGCCTTGTACCTCGGGGTACTCGACAAAGTAGCAATAGTCTCATGGGGAAAAGTCTCCTCCTCCTGTTCAACCCCTGCACTATCCAATGCCTCCTCATCTTCATCCTCTAACTCCTGAGCGTACCGCTCCTCCTCGTTCTCGCTCTCCTCGAAGACCTCTATGAATTGGGCCTTCCCTTTTCCTCTACAATCATGTCCTGGAACCCATGGTGTGCGGCAATCGAAACATAGTTTCTTTCGCCTCAACTCCTCCCTGTCCTCTCTCGATACAAATGGTCTCCTTGCGGTATCCTGCCTGGGTGGGGGCCCCTTCGGCTGTGAACCATCAGCTCTCGAAGGAAATACCTTAGGCTGAATTCGAGGGGGAAACCTCGATTTTGGAGTGGACAACTCCAAATCACGTGCTCGCCTAATCGCCTCATGTAGGGAGGAAGGCTCAAATGCCTTCACAAATCCTGCTAAAGCGTCAGTCAATCCTGCCATGAAGAGTGAAGTCAACCTCATCTCTGAAACATCAGATACCATCACTGATAACCTCTGAAAATCTGCAATGTACTGATCTAGAGAACCTGTCTGCCTCAAGTGGGTCAATTCTCTGAAGTGCCTATCTGGGTCCCTCCTGTCGAACCTGCTCATCAATCTCTGTGTAAAATCTGCATACGTAGTGATATGCATGTGCCCCTGTGTGATCAATCCATGATGCCACCAGTCATGGGCATCTCCCTCGAGGTGTAGGATAGCAAACTTAATTGCATCTTCTTCGCGCATGGGATTCAAGTCGAAGTAAGTCTTCAACTTCTGAATCCAAGACTGGGCGGTACACTTCTTAGAGCCATCGAAGTGTGGAATAGAGATTTGTCCCAATCTCCTCTGAAACTCAGGTACCTGTGTCTGGTAATCTCTCCTGGGCCTGCTACCAATCTTCATTTTGCAATACTCCTGAAATGGCATGTTGTCCCGGAAACCCTCACTCAATGTCCGGTACTTCTCCCAACAAGATTCCTCATCCACAACGCTCAAGGGGTTGTCGTGTCTGCGAAACTTCCGGATCCTTCAAGAAAGAAGGCTCGTGGAGTCCCAAGGGCCTGGTAGATGCATGAGGGGACCCTTGTCCCGAATGTCCACTCTCACCTCTATTACCATGTTGTCCCATATTGTTGGCTTCTCCTTTCTCCGCATGAGCCTCAATCCTACCCTGTGCTAACCTCTCAGTAAGCTGGCTCAAATAGAGGTTGGTAGTCTCCTGCTGCTTCACCATGTTGGTGAACAGTTGTTTCATCAGATCTACTCCCATCTCTTCACTGTCTCTGTCTCTGTCTCCCATCTTTCAACCCCAACAGGCTGGAGGAACAACAGCTCTGATACCACTGAAATATCCCTTATAGGATATCACTGTAAAATATGCAAAAGATAGACAAAACACAGCCAAACAGAAATCTGGTTTTTTGCAGAAAATTACAGCTAGGGCAGCGAACAGTAAAATATGAATAACTCCCAAAATATCCGTTCAAATCACTTGAAATTTTAAAGAGAACTAGATAATAATATAAAGAACACAAGGGAAATATTTTTGGAATTTTTCAGTCAATATAACGCTGCCAGAAAATTACAGCGTGCCTAAAACAGCTGGAAAACTTCTAAAATTCATATCTTCCCGAATACAAGTGCAAAAATTATGAAACTTGGGAAATAACATATACAAATATAGAAGATGACTTTCCAACCTTCAGATCTGAAAACGGCCAACTGGAAACCCTAGAAATTAGGGCTGCAATCTCCCAAACAAGTCGCCCTCTTTGGTAGATGGCCAAAACCCTTGTGAAACTCTCTGTAGATGATGCCAAACCCTTCCTTTATTGCTGCCGTAGGTCTGATCCGAAAACCAGCTGAAAATCTCCACCAAAACTCACCAAAACCCTCAAAACCCTATCTCTGAAAACCCTGAAAATATCTCTGTAAAACAGCCCTGAAATCAGCTCCAAATGACAAGCTAGGGTAGATCTCTCACTACCGAAGAATGCCCTGCTAGCTAGGGATGGATCTCTCACCACCGAAGCTAGGGTTCCCGTGGGATCTTACTCCACAAGCTAAATAGTTGCAAACAACAGTTGCACATGAAAGAAATATAAGTGTATGCATGAATGAATATCCTTTCACCCCTCTTCTCCTTTTATAACCTTTTCCATGCCAAGGAAACCCTAAAACCCCCAAGTCGCACTTTCTCCTAGAGAGGGCCCAATTAATAAAGTAACTTAAAGTTACTTTTTCCCCTTCAAGGCGCCATGGCCCAAAAAGGTGACCCCAACGCAAAATTAGAACATTAGGAGTTAAGTGGCCCCTCCCAACGATAAAACATAACATCTAGTCCCTTCAAAAGCACTTTATAACCCTGTCAATGGAAAATAATAACAATGGACTAGATATTCATACCCAATAGCTCATAGTGTCCGTAACCCCTTGGGCATGACTAGGTTAATTTTAATGAGAAAATATATTAGCTCACTTTAGTTAAAAGGCAGCTATTCACTCATAACAATTAATCAAATGGTTCAAATAGCTATGATGCAGGGCTATCTCTCACTAATAGATATCATATATATGTTGTCCTTTTAATTTTATTTGTCTTTGTACGTGTATGTTCCCCTTAACGGCCAAATACTATACTAATGCTCAACACTCTAAAACTCCTAAAAATTCAAATTGAATGAATAACCAAGAAAGGGAGAGATATGGAAATTGTAAGCAAAACTACGAAAGGAATGACACATGAATTTAGTGACTAGTTTATCCAATCATTGATGTGTACTAACCCTAGTGTGTGTTCCTGTTTTTAATTATCGACGTTTCTACTTAGTACTGTTTAACAATAGAAATATACACCATTTTTATCAAGGCAACAAAATTATATGAAGGGGGCCTCAATGTCAACCATCTTCTTAGATACATGCCTGGTTAAGCAATATAGCATGAGTGTTTGTCTTGGATTTGGTTACAAAAGAATGGAATCAGCACAAGGAAGTTGGCTAGAACAGACCTAAACAAGTTTACCAAGCTGATAGGAAGATAGGAATGACTACGAGAAGATCAATTAGAGCCATGGTGCTGGCTGGTGGAGCCACTTTAGACCCCAACCTAGCCTAAGTATCTAACAAGAGGGCTTTAACCCCTGAGGTAGATCACCAAATATGACATATAATAACATCATAGTTCCACGTGGACTGAAACCCTAGAAAGCTATAAATACCCAAAGAAACTTCAATTTTCATCACCACTAGAAGCAATTTACGAGGAAAGAGGTGCATTAAGAGGCTTGTATACCACATACATGACTGCTCTAATATACATTTTAGGCCCTCAACAGAACGTATCTGCTACATGAAATAAGTGTTAGGTGCTGAAGCTGCATTAATTTTTTTAGTTTTCTGACTGATTTTTATGGGTATTCATATCCCTAAACTCCCAATCATGTGGCATTTGTTCGTAGATTGATGCGGTACACCTGCCATACTCATTTTCTGCATCTCTTACTGATATACTTCTTTGTAATGCTGATATCATGCTTGGATCGAGTGTTTTAAAACCGCTCGGTTCCAGTTCGGTTCGACTAGTTTGACCAGTTCATTAATTTTTTTGCAAACCGTTAGAAAAACCAAACCAATGACCAGTTTTGACGGAACCGGCCGATTCGGTATTGGCCGTGCTGAGCTGGTTAAACCAGCCGGTTTTGTACTAGACCGGTCTAAACTAGTTGAGGGGCAGGTTTTGCCTTAAAACATTTTTTTCCAATTTTAGCTTTTAAGTTACTTTTTTCCAACCCTAACCCTAAAATGATGTTATATAGACCCCGTTTGGAACAACAACGGTTAAATGATCTCGTCTTCGTGCAATACAACCTCCAGCTAAGGCGCAACCAATTATTGAATAGGATACCTAATACAGATCCCATTGTCTTGGATGATATTGATCCAACTTCAAATGGGTAGAGGAGAGTCACCTGGCAAAGTTTGATCCCGATGACTTGGGTGGATGGATTTGGATGATGAACCACTAGTACCACCAGACATGGCAAACACTAACCGTGCCACTACAACTATTGCAAATGTCCCTGAGGAATCCAATGTGTCTGAGCCAAAGAAACATGATGACATTGATGAGGATGAGGATCCCATTCTTAGTAGTGGTGTTGAGTTTGACAATTGATATCAAACATGTAGTAGGTTGTAACATATTGTTTTTTCAACTCTATAGACCATTTAGAGCCTCATTGTTTATGTATTTTGTTTCGATATGTAGTGCACTCGGTGCCGTTTTGTTATATTTACCCTTACATGGTATATGCATGAGCAAACTTTGCATATTTTGTCTCTAATTGTTTGTAATCATGATTTGGAATCTTTAAAATTTCTTGTTTCATTAAAATTGTATATTTTATGTATTTTTTAGTAATCCGGTTCATAAGTTTTAAACTGTCTGGTTCTGGCCTGATTCCGGTTCGGTTCCGGTTCAATCCTCTGCCGGTTCCGATTTTTAAAACATTTGCTTAGATAAGGGAAAATAGGATCTAGAACTGACTTATCAAGATGAAAACCCTGAAAATGCATTCAATGACCTTTCTAATGGCATTAAGATGGCTTAAGTGGGAAACTGGTGGGTCTCCTTCCCTTGGTTCATTTGGAAGGACAGAAATGAACGAATTTTAAATGATAGGAAAGGGAAGCGATACAAATATGGAGCACTTAATATTTAGCTTTAGAGGAAAATGACAGAATTACTTTGACTAAAGTTAAGACTTGTTAAGATAAGAGAATCAGGGGACAAACACAACAATCCCTCACCCAGTTTGCCCCAGAGGAAAGATGGCTCAATCTAAACTTTGATGGGGCTGCGAAGGGAAATCTGGAGGCAGCAGAATCTGGTGGAATTATTAGACACAACAAAGGGAGATTAGCCTTTTGCTACATGGAAGACGTGAGAAAGCTACAAATAACTTGGCTGAGCTTGAAGCTGTAATCTGTAGTCTCGAATAACTCAGATTACGAGGATGGGATCACAATGACGTTGAGGAGATTCCAAGATAACTATTGAGGCCTTGAATACACACAGAATCAGTGATTGGAGACTCAAAATAAATCTGGAAGAAGCCTTTCTCATTTCAGATTTATTTTGTAGTGTAAATTCCCCTCATACATACAGAGAGAAAAATAAGGCTGCTGATCTGCTCGCTATGTTGGGGTAAGAATGAAGGACCAGAAGGGTGCAGAGTCGTGTTGCTTCCAAGTTGCGGATCTTAAGTGGGTGGTGCTAGACCAAATTATTCTTCAGGAAGTACCTTTGTATGCCCTTCTTTATATTGTCCTACTTCAGACCCGACCATGGCAGTTTTCTTTTTGATGTTTTTATGGACAATGTTTAGTGTGGTTTACACTTTGTACGTTGTCTTCATCTGGACTTTTAAGTTTCTTAGCTTTGAAGATGATTCACATGTCCTCTCCATTTTATTTATTTATTTTGGAAATGGAAAGCCTCCAGAAATTAACATTGTTCTTTGAAATTCTGCTTCTCTGACATGTTTGCAAATCCGCTCCTAGTTTCTAGAATCCTTTTTACCTACCAAAAAAAAAAATGCTGGCTTAGGGTAAGGACAACCTGTTGTACTTCCATATTGATAGCATATTTCATTTTTCTGCATACGAATGATGACATTGAACGCATCTGTGATGAGAAACTCATTTTTGGGTCAAGTGATAGCTCGAGCTCCTAGGAATCGATTGCAAACTGTCACACCTTTATTATTGGGGTAACTAATGCAGTTAGTCAATGTACCAGAACTTTTAATTGCACTAGAATGCTGACCCATTCTCATTTATAAGGATTGTTTGGATATTATTAGCAGAGATGATCACTCTCTCTAGAAAGTGTTTGTATAATTTTATCATAGTAGCAAAAAACCTACTAAAAATGAGCCACATTTTAAATCTCCTCATTTACCATGTTTGGTGATTCTGCCATAGGCTCTCCTGTGTACAAAGATTTGTCAATTAAATATGCTAGTATCTATTTCAGAGAAGGGTGCACAAAATTTTCAAATGACACAGAGAGGTTTATTTATATGTGAAGAGGTGGTTAATAGTTAACCTGTTGGCTAGATTTTCTGCATAGCTGAAAACCTAGAAGCTCATGAGATAAATCTCCCTCAACCGGTGAGGCTCCGTGTAAGATTTTTCAATTAAATATGCTAGTATCTATTTAGGGGTATTACTTTAACCATGCAACTCATGAACCATAGTTGTATAGTTTTGCAAGCAAGTAAGCATTGTTAAAGAAAGGAAATATCTAATGAAGAAGGAAATAATATAAACACAAGAAAGAAAGAGGGAAGATGTGCAACCCAATCAATAGATTACAGAGTTGATTGCATGCACATAGACAGAACCAATAGATATTAACACACAAAATTATAAGCAAAGGCAACTTTCAGATCTAGATCTAGAATAACACAAAGTTTATAAGTAGATCTAAGACAAAAAGTTAGAAACAAAATGCACCGTGACACAAAGTTCTCCGAAAATCTGCTCCTTTCTATTCCTTTGCTTCAAATAGCTATCAAGGGTTTCAGCACAAAGTCTGGAACACAAGAATGTTGCTTACAAATTCTGATCCTTAACCCGAAGGTTCTTCCTCTACTTATAGAATGTAGAAGGGAAATTACAAATGGGAAACTCAACTGAACTAGAACATAAACAAGAAGTAAAGATAACATCTGGCAATCATCTTCCTCTAATTCCTCTCCAAGTGACATGCATCCGGATCCATAGTCAAACTTATACACATCTGTCACTTAACTTATAGAATCGTTCCACATAACTTAAAGTAATGGTTTTAAAACCAACAACTTTAAAGTTTTACAATTACATCGGGAACGTGGAAAATAGAAGAAGAAAGAGTAGAAGAAGAAAGATTCACAGTTGTAACATCTACATCTTCTTTTTGTTTTGATACTGAATATACTTGTCGAACATGTAATTCAACAACTTCCCATCTGTTTTAGCCACAACTTTTTTTGTCCTGAATTGCAGCAAGCCTTCATTCAAAACCCCGATGCACGCTTCCACATCCTTCAAGCTAGGCCCGAACTTCTCAATATCTCGATCGCAGCTAAGCTTACTTTACTTATCGATGGAATCCATCGTGAAAGGCCTAATAAACTCCATCAATCTCTCTTGCACCATCAGAAGAGATCCCTCCAGGAATCAAGCACTTTGCTAGGAATGGTCCTTGTGTATGAAGAAACGTTCCCACCACTTCCTCATTGGTGAAAGCAATGACATTGTCTGGTAAAGATGATGCCATACTCTCAAGTGCCCGCATCCTTTTCAAGCATGATTCTGAAGATCTCCAAGTGGAAAGATACTGCAAACTCAAGTCTGCTTCCCCTTCTCAACTGATCCATCGGGCACAATTCATTCCGCAATCAACACCTCCCTCGGCAGTTTATTTATTTCGACCAAAGTACTTAGGTTACTTTCAACAACTGTGCTCATGTCTATCGTGCTCGTCACCAGTTGCTTCAGCTGAACCGATGCATCCTTCATAACCTTTAGATGGGCTGGTACCTCTCCGAGTTGTACAGAAGCTTGGCGAATGATTAGACTCTTCCATTCATTGATAGCTTTAACCTGGTTACCTGCATCTTCCACTTCCTGCATCAGATGATCACTCACCTGCTTATGTGCTGAAATGGGCTGAGTGGAAGATTTGGCAACTTTGGCAATAATCTCGCACAACTGAGAGACACCTGCTGCTGAAGTTCAACTTTCTCCGCCTTTTCTTTGTCAAGCCTAAGGAATAAAGCATCTATCAATGTCTGCGTGTCTTGCTTCAATCCTTTTGTGGTGGCTTGACCTATGGGTACTGGTCATTATATCATCTACCGTGAGCTCATCCTTCTTCTTCCCTTCTGCTGGAACTGACATCTCAGCGAACTTCTGCCCCGACTCCTCAATAATCAACCTTGAAGTCACCTTAGCAACTTTAGGTTTTCTATCTTTTCCGCCCAAACTCAGGAGCAGCTGCAAGTCATGTTCCTCCAAGTTGATCTCCTCTCTAGCCTCTGGAACCAACTGTGAAGCCAACCATTCTGAGAAATTACTTCTCGGAGAATGAGAAGTTGCCGAGTGTACCACCATCTCGTGCTCTGATTCCTCTCCATCCGAAACTGCTACAGTGTCATGGCTACCATCCTCTGTATTGTCCAAAGACAAAGCTCTTTCAAATTTTGCCATCTGCAACTTCAATGTTTCTTCAGGAAGAGGTGCTGAACGGAGTGGCTGAGGAGAAAAGACGAATGTTGCCGGATTCAACGGAGGAACGGCAAGTATCTTGCTGAGGTGCAACAGTGGTGAAGTACTTGATGCTGGAGAAGTCGGAACTAACACCATAGCAATAGAAGTGATCTTTCCTCGAATGAGACTTTTGTGCACTTTAATCTTTTCAGGCCTTTTGCTGCTTTCTCCTTCGTGCTTCCTTTTGAGGGAATCTCCTATGCCGAGGTTGCCTGTGATCTGATTCATCAATGCTTCATCAAGGCAATATCCCTTTGTCAACAACCAATTTGAAGTATTGACTAGAACGGCAGACCTTTCCTCGATCGTATGGCAACCACCTATGCTCTCCTAAAGTACAACTCTATCTCCTCCCATCCGATGGTATGCATCAAGTAACACAGGCCCATCATCTTTAAGATCCGCAGGTATCCGTGCTAATCCAAAGTCAAACACTTGCCGCACTGATAACCTGCTGAAATCTTTCTTTCTAACTTCGTACTCGCTTCTGCACTTCATCCAGAAATCTTCCAATGAAGGCACATGCGCGTACTCCTGGGAGATTGTCTTCCTTGCCACCCCATATGGATCGAAGTTCAGCCGTGCTGGGAAGAACTCTTGCTCGTACTCAGAGAACATCTCCGCTTCAATTCCTCGGGCTTTATGAATGCTCTGGCAGCTGTAATAGCCCACTGTGATCGGGAAGAAGCCTGTAGACTTGTGTCATTTCGACTGTAGGTCATGCATCTCCACGAGTTGTCTGCTCAACTCCATGATGACCAATCTATCACTGGATATCTGGGCAACTTGACTGGTTCTCCGAAAAGCCGGTGACCCTGAGGTATGTAAAGTCCGCAAACTGGATGAAGATACTACCAATCTGGGACACAACTTCCCAAGCTTCCTTGCTTACCCTGTTGGCCTTTAGATCGCCGTTCAGCCTGCAAATGAATCCGTAGAAGAATCCATCGTTGACCACCTTATAATCTTTATTGCATGGGCACAAGTAAGTTATGGATAGCACTCAAAAATAGGATCCTTGGAGAGCACACCACGTCTATCCAACTTGGAGAAGATACCTGTGAAGCTGCTGCATATACCAAATACGAAGTCATTTTGAAGCTGTAAGTCCGCCTCACATTCTAGAGCTGCTCACCGATGTTGTCACTAATGATTTCCACCAATTGATTATAGAATCTGCTTTGTTGATTTCAATGGTCCTGATGAAGGCATACATCCATGAGCGGAAGTTGTGAGCATTAGCTTCGCCATTTATCCTGCATAACAATTTGGTAATGTCATCCACCTCTGTACTGATTGGATCGTGGAAGAGTTCTCGGGAACTTGGATGGAGATTTGGGCTTCTTCATGTACCTGTTGTTCATTATGCCCACACAGTCAACTTTATGCTTTTCCCATCTGTTGCCGGCATCCAGTATGCTAATAGTAGTCACCACCTGTCGTGTTGGAATCTTCAGACAATAATTGATGAATTGTGCATCCAACCGGATTATTGTCTTCCCCGCAGCATCTCGGACTGATCTAGATAGTGGGTGGTAAGACCTAGCACACTCCATGACGAATTCTGGCAACTGAGCTGTGAATGGGAATGCTGAAGCTCGAATGATTCCACTGCTTTTGACTGCACGCATGAGAGAAGTCTTTCCAGCTCTGGATCTGTCAATCAATTCGAAAGGTTCTGGACCTAGATCTGTATCTCCAATGTCAGCAAACCTGGAAGTAATGCATGATTCTGCTGAGCTTTCTTTCATCCCGCTTTGCCATGGCCGGATCTATCTTTGTCTGAGCAACTTTTTTCTCTTTATTCGGCCGGAATTCTTTACAACCAGTGCAGATCTAAGGATTTCTTCAGATTCGAGGATATATTCAATGTATCTGACATTGATTTAAGCTCCCTTTCAATTATAAAAGCACTGTAATGAATTCCTGCAATTAATTCAGACAAAGACGGCAATCGAACATGAACACTTGATTTTAATCATAAAAATCTGCATATATAAAGCCTGCTGCCCCAAAATTTGAGGTTTTGTTTGCATGCAAAGCAAGCATGAATTTTGTCAACTTCACCTGAGCACCTGTACCACTATGCAGACAATTAATCAAACTTAAATCAAGCTCCTTCAAACCTAGGCGCCAAACTTTGAAGCTTTCCGGCAGTGAAAACACCTTCCTCTGAGCAAAATTCCTCCTTCTTTGGGCGCCAAAATTGCCTGGGCTGCACTTCCTTGCTAAAGAATTAATTACTTCATTAATATGGCAGCCCATGCTTATATAACCTTCATCATTCTATAATTAATTATTGCCTCTCCTATTCCTGGCAATTAATTAATTAATAAACATGTTTTTCTCTTCAATTTGGGCGCCTATTTTGTGCATGCTCATGGCTGCCATTAAATAAATTAAATTTATTTAATTTTAGCTTTCTACTTCCAGTCCACTTTGACTTCACACTATGCTTTGACCTCATGCGCCAAAAATAGGAATTAATTCCATCAATAAATACTTTAAAAAGTATTATTTCTCCTCTAGATGGGTCGCACTTTTTTGCATGAGAGAGGGCTGCATTAAATAAATTAAATTTATTTAATTTTAGAATTCTATTTCCAATTTCCTTTATCCTCTTCTCTGTGTTGACTTTTCCTCATGCTTGGGCGCCAATTTTGGAAATAGAAACAATTAATAAATGCATTTAAAGCTTATCCTTCTATTCCAAAAGGGGTCGCACTTTTTGACATGGCTAATTTCTATTTTTAAAAGTCAATTTCCAATGGGATTATTCACCCTGCACCGCAGCTCCAAAAATCCCATGATCCACTTAAGTTTTTGACTTTCATAATGGGATTTTTACCTGCAAGGCAGGTAAGAAATTCCCATCAATGCCTTAAGTGATTTTCTTTTATTTCACAATGGGAATTTTCACCCTGCAAGGCAAGTAAGAAATTTCGCCTGCTTGTTGCCTCTAATTTTCCCATTATGACTTAAGTGACTTTGCTTCCATGGAAAAAGTACCCCGCTGCAAGCAAGTACAAAATTCCCACCGCCCGCCGCTACCAAAATCCCATCAGAGCTTAAAACCTTCCTTTCCCAAAATGCGACCGCCCGTAAGAGGCCTTTTTTGTGCATGACTTCGTCTTTTTAGAGAGAACCAGACCTCCTGTGGCAAATTCCTTCTGGCATGACGTCCGTAGATGATCTCCAGATACTCCAGGCAAGAAAACAAGATTGAACCGCAAAGGAATTGACCTAGAGAAATTTCACAGAAAACAAAACGAGAAAAATACCAAAAACGCAAAACGTTGTGAAGTCACAGATAAAGCCCAAGATTCATTCCTGGTGGAAACCCTATTGGTATATGGGAATATTGACATGTAAAACCTCAACAAGGTTAAACCGAGCACAATTTACCTCAAACGGGCTTAAAATAATTAAATAAAAATTTCCCGCAGGCAAACCCCAACGACAAAATATAACGAGTTTGGGCATCTGGGTATTTGTCGAAATTGGCTTATATGACTCTTTGGAATATCTTTGACACAAAAACATTTTTGGCAATAAAAACCAAAGTTTGTCCCGAAATTTTACAAATTTCCTAAAGCCCATATGTTTAGTCATTACATCTACAGACTGTGCCATAGGTTGGACTTCAAAATCAGCAGTCCATGATTGTGTTGCGGTTGTCGAATGAAGAAGAACCGCAAAACAAAAATCTGGTCCCATGAACAAAGGATATGGCAAGTGGTCCACTGGTTCTCTGTTACGTGATTCATTGACCAGTGATGAATCACCAATGGCTGAGAGTGTCAGCCCCATCTCCAGAGTGCTGAAATCAGAACCTCGGAGAAGTGGATTGAAAAACTCTGTTCCGTGCTTCGTAGCCTCGCCGAGTCTCAGACAAAGACTCAATTATCCTGCAATCGAAGTCACCTCGATCACGTCCTTGCACCACCATGTAGTGCTCATCCAACTTTTTCAAGAAGAGAAATGTGACCATCTGTGCAGTAGGAGTTAGAACCAACTCCGCAATAGTAGGAGAAATAACCATCTCCGTCTCAACAATGGTCTCCGTCTCAACAGGAGAAATAACCATCTCCATCACAAAGTGGTAGGAGTGAGAACCAACTCCTCCTCTTATCTATTTGCTCATCTATCCCCCTCTGTTGGGAAAGATCGTTCACAACACAATGAGCAAACTGGTCATGCTCTACTGTCCTTCGAGCAAGGACCTCTGAGTGAGTGGTTGGGCATGCCATCTCACCATGCATCGTCAAGTGCATTTGGAATAGTGGAGTCTCCGTCCACAACAAATTGTTCTTCAGAATGAGGAAATCCATCCTCCCAAGGCATGTCCGCCTCCCGTACACCTGGTATAGTGGATACTCCCTCCACAATAGGTGCATGTAGGTTGATTGTATCCAAGTCAACAGATTTGTGAGGAATGACTTCCTCCCAAGGCATTGTAGCCTCCTGCACATCCTGAATGGTGGAGCTGTCCTCCACACGTGCATTCATGTTGATCGCAGCCGGATCAACAAGTCGATATTGACCACCTTCCCCAATACCAAGGGCAATTATCCATCTCTATTTCACATCAGAGACAACACACTTCTTTCCACATAAATCCACAGAAATATTGGGATTTTCAGTCAATTGACAAATAGATAGAAGATTCTTTTGTAAAGAAGGTACATATCTAACATTTCGTACCAACAATTTATGAGCATTATTCAATACAATGCATATATCTCCTATCCCTTCTACTGCAAGTGATTCTCCATCAGCTAGTACTATTGATTCAAAACAAATATTTGCAGTAAATGAAACATACCAGTCCCTACGACATGAAAAGTGTGCAGACGCACCAGAGTCAATGATCCAAGAATTGGTACCACTGTCATTCGAGCATGATGTCGTAAGACAATAAAGAGCATGCCCATCATCCGAATCCTCGTTCTTTTGCAATTGCTGCCACATGTTCCTCATTACATGGCTTTTTGTTTTGCTACGAAAGATCATACTTCCGCTTCCGGCAATCCTTCTTGAGGTGCCCAACCTTGTGACAGTAATAACATGTGACCTGATACCGAGTGGAAGACTCACCAGATTGACGTTTCCACTTTCCCTTTGACTGAGTGACAAGAGCACTCTCTGAATGGTCACAATTAGATTTTGCCTGAAGTTGTCTCCGCTCCTTTTGCAACAGTAGGAACTCACCTTGTCAAACGTGAGTGTTTGACTTTCAGCCATTAAATGGAGTGCCTCCACAAATGACTCATACGAAGAAGGTAAGTTGTTCAAAACCAGAGCCACCATATCATCGTCATCCACCTTTTTGTTGATGGAAGATAACTGGTCTCGAGAGGTCTTTCATCCGAAGTAGGTGCTCAGATAAATGATCCACCTTTTTGTAACTTTACGAAAAGAGCATATTTTTCAGGTATAAAACCCGACTCTTTTCTGACGTCTGATATTTACCCTTCAGATTGGCCCACAACGTGCTTGCCACAGTGGCATTCCGCACTTCCAGTATCATATCATCCGACACCGACAACTTGAGAAGCAATAACGCTTCCTTATGACGTTTGTCATAATCCTCGAAGTTCGTCGTTGGTCGACTTTCATCACCCTTGATTATTTTATCACAATCACGAAACTCCGCAACCGTTAAAATCTTATGACTCCAAACATTGAAATTAGTGCCCGTTAATTTTTGTGTCTCCGGCAAAGTCAAGTGTGATATATTTGCCATGTTATTATTCCAAAGGAACAAAAATAATAAAATAATAGTTTTGCCCACACTCAATAAAATAATACTTATTCCACCAAGTATTACTTATTCCAACAAGTAATATTAAATTATGCAAATCACCCAACTATAGTTGCTTGTATTAAAATATTATTACTTATTCCTCCAAATTTGATTATTCAAAAGCAATGTAAATACCTTTGTTGGAAAAATGAATATTATTTCATCGACTTTTTGGATGAAACGAAAAACGATTCTGCCTTCACGTTTATCCTCCCAACGACTGTATTTTTGCCCACAACTTCGTCTTCGATAAATCTTTGGCACCCAGACTTTACCTCTGCCCACACGAGTTCATTCTTTCCTCCCACACAACTTTGCTTGTGCCTTCACTACTGTTCTGCGAACCACGACTTTGGCATACGACTGGTCACGTTTTTCCTTGACTGTTCTGCCCACACGACTTTATGCCCTTGTTTTTCCTTGGGGTTTCATCCACGATTCTGCCTCACGATTTTTATGCCCTCGCCGTCAATTTTAATGGCGCTGCTTCAAAGAGAAAATAAAAGGGAAAAAGACAGTTCGAAAATGTCTTTATTTACTCACGACTCTGCCTCGAACCACGGCTTTTCACAAAAATGACTGGTATTTGCCCTTGTCTGCCCTCGAATCACGACTTTTGGCACTCACGTTTCCCTTAGCGACTGCTGTGCACGAAAAACTTCACGAACGAGATGCTTCAGGTCTGTACGACCTTCACAAACTTCTCCTTTGTCTGTACTCTTCCACCAAGAGCTTCCTCAGACTAAATGGCTTCTTTCTTCCTCGAACTGCGAACCTTCGACGCTCTGATACCAATGTTAGCATATGCAAAGAGAAGAAAGAATTCAGAAGGCAAACTGCACTGCTCAAATGACACAGGCAGAGGTTTATTTATATGTGAAGAGGTGGTTGAACAGTTACCAACCGAACAACTACATAACTGTTTTACATGCTATATAAAGTGTTATATTTTAACAACTTTTTACATGAACCTTGATTTTACATGCTACATGAGTTATATTTTCAAGATTTGTTGTCTGCTGTACATCATGATTATTCCTATACATCCCAGTTTAGTTCTGATAAAGGAAAAAAAATAGAAAATATCAATACGAGGTTTATAACTTGTTTGAGATGAGCCATCTTCTCATCACACAAACAATACACCGCTCATGATGAATCTCAAGAGAGTATCGTTACAACCCACAAAGTTAAAGCAATACAAACAATACAATAACTTGTTAAAGCATTATTACCCACAAAGTTACTCAAGTTACTGCAATGAGATACACATAAATGGGGAAGATTTCGTAGCAAGATCCCCTGCTTCAAATCATCAAAGCTTGGGCAGATTTGACTAGTGCTGTAAAAACTGCTGAATTCTCGGTGGCACCTTCTACTGTAGCTTTTCCTATTTAATTAGATATTGATTGGCTTGCATCAGATATACTTAGTCAAGTGTCGACAATTGTGTTTATCTTGAATTTCATCCATCTTTCCTTATATAATTCTGACTTTCGTTTGCACGCTTATATTTTTAATTTTTCCCAACCACCTTCAAACAAGGTGTGTGGAAAACATTATTCATCTTGGATGTACTAGGTAATTCCACAGTATAGGACTCTTGTCCAAAAAATTGCATACATTATAGGACTCATAAAACCCTGGTGACAGCTTGTTTCTTCCTTTACTTTTGAGGGATGTTTGCTTGTATGGTTGTTGTCATTGACTCAAAACTCATTTGACATTAGTCATCTTCTAATCACACAAACAATGTGATGGCTAGCAAGGAATCTCAGGAGATTGCTCCTTCCATCCTCTTGAAAGCATTATTACCCACTAAGTTATTCAAGTTACTGTAACAAGATATACAAAAAAGGTGGGGTTCATAACAAGATCCTCACCTTCAAAAAGTTTTGTCATCAAAGCATGGGTAGATTTGGCTACTGCTGTAAAACTGTTCACCTCCCAGGGGGCATCTTCTACTGTAATTTTTCCCATATAGTAAAATATTAACTGACTTGGACCAGAGGTACTTGGCGCAAGAGTCAAGAATGGCTTGCTTTTTGCCCATCTTTTCTTGTCTAGTTTTGAATTTGGTTTACAAGATAATTATTATGAATCTTGGACGACTAGGTAGCTCCAAAGCATAGGAATCGCCCAAAATTGTAACATATTTTATAGGGCCCATATAACCCTGGTGGCAGATTGTTTCTTCATTTACTTTTGAGAGAAAATTTCATGTACAGTTGTTGACTCAAATATACAACATTCCTCATGATGAATTTTGTTCACAACCCCCTGCCACTTTATCTTATGCAGCTGATTGGTAATCACCGACCTTATAGGTTTGGTCAGGTCATCCCACAAAACTTGAACTTCATTATTGCCTGTTTTGATTTCTTCCACATTCTCTTTGTTTTTGTGTATAAATCACTGAAAATATGACATTCATATGAAGTCAAGAAATAGCATCAAACCATGAATAAGTTGACAAAATGTGGAAGAACCATGAAAAATGCAAACACATACATCTGAGATGAAGATTTATGTGGAGAAGCCCTTTAGGGCTATACACTCCACAGAAAACGAGAAATCCTTGGTTACTATTGTCGCCTAAGATTGCACCCTTCGCTAAGACCAAGCTCAACACCTCAGCGAAACATGGGAATGGCCCCAAGGTGTGGGACCTTGCTCCTTGGCATAGACCTCCATAGAAGGTCAGCTTCCTCTACCTATCTAACCTAATGCTAACACTACTCCTAAGCTAAACTACGAATCTGCATGAGAAAGGGGAAGGAGGAATG
>CM031234.1:1029909293-1029911793 GCA_018340775.1 Taxus wallichiana var. yunnanensis | reverse complement strand
GGGGTTTTAGAAGTCCTTGTTGGAATGGTTACTGTATTTATTCTTCCTTTTGGTTTCATTTCGATTACAGACCGGCTGTGCTTTTATTGTTGATGATTGAACCCTGTTGAATCTTGCTATAATACTTTTAGTTCCTTTCGTTGGAATGCTTCACGAGATTATATACTTGAATGTGACTATTGTAGAAATCCTTACTGTGCTAACAATTTTGGGTTTAGTCTCCATTGAAATTTTGGGATTATATATGAAAATGACTCAGTGGGAGTCCTTTTAATGTTTCGTATGTTTTCATCTTCTGCTTAAGCTTAGCTTTGAATGCTGTTGTTTAGTTGAGAATACTGATGGTATCGACTCAGTGAGAGTCTTTGAAATGTATCTTGTATTTCAACTTCTGTCTAAGCTTAGTTATGAATATTGTTGCTTAGTTGCGAATACTGTTGCTCAGTTATGAATATTGTTGCTTAGTTGTGAATACTGTTGGTAATGACTCAGTTGGAGTCCTTGAAATGTAACTAGTATTTCGTCTTCTGTAGAAGTTTAGCTGTGAATACGGTTGGTATTGACTCAGTTGGAATTCTTGAAATGGACAGTATGTTTCGACTTCTGTTGAAGTTTTGTAGTGGATACTTTTAGTATGATATTGTTGGAATTTTTGAAATGGTTAGTATGTTACGACTTCTGTAGAAGTTTAGTTAAGAATACTATATGGTTTCGACTCCTTTTGAGTCCTTGAAACGTATTTTATGTTTTTAACTTCTGTAGAAGTTTTGCTGTGAGTACTATTGGGATTCTTGAATTGTTGTCGTATGAATTCAACTTCAATCAAGCCTTGGTTATGAGTACTAGTTGTATTTGACACTGTTGGAGTCCTTGATATGTTGCGAGTTGGCTCGATTCTCGAATTAAGTTCTCGCTGTGCATGCATATCGCATGACTCTTTCTTTCATTGTTGTGTGATATTCAGTTCGCTTCTGTGGAATTAAAGGATGGGTTTTCTTTACCAACTTGACTCTGTTTGAGACCCTGTTGAATTTCGTAGTAGCTCGACTTCGGATGAAACTTGAGGAAATTATTGATATGGAATTCGGCTTCTGTGAAGTCCTTGTTGTGATTATTCTTCTTGAAATCAGCTTCTAATATAAGTCCTTGTTGTACATTCATAGAGATTAGATTCAGTTGAATGAAGCTGTGCATGTTTGTGATTAGACTTAGTATGAATATCACTGTATTTGCATATGGAACGTCATTTGTTTTAAGTGTTATCTAGTCTCGTGGCTGACTGTGATAAAAAGCTCCTAGCTGTGCTCTGTTAAACAATGGCGATGGGTATATTCATGTTGTTGAATGTTATGAAAAAGAATTGTTGAGTCTGTTATGGTTGGATTACTTACTGTTGCTTGTCGCGAGAGCTCTTGTATTGCTTAGTAGCTACAGGTGATTTTTATAATTGGATTTAGATGGAACTGTAGTTCTTCTTGTAATCTCGACTGTTTAGTCACATGCGTAAATGTATTTGCATTAATCTTAAGGAGTCGGTACAGTCCAGAACATTATGATTTAGGAATCTGATTGACTCTGTTTCTTTCTTCTGGACTGTAATTTATATGTTGATGTATAATAAGTTGAATAGGAAAATTCTCTCTCTCCTAGTCAGGAAACCTTGTGTGCTTTCTTCTTGCATCCTTTTGTGATCTCTACGGTAAGGGCATAACAAGAATAAACTGTGGTATTGTATGGAGAGACTGGTATAAAATGTGTGTTGCTGTATAAATGGGTATACTTGTCAATACCATTGAAATGTGTTATGATGATAAAAGAATTAAGACAGTGAGCTTGTTGAATGTTTTAACTGCCTTTGAGAAATTGTTAGAAACATTCTTGTAGGAGTATTGTTGTCTTAGAAAGGTTGTATTTATATGTTCTTAGTCTCTAACATATAGGATGAATAGCCTGATTTAAGTTTGGAATTTGAAGAAATGATTTCATATAAACAGGTTGTTTAATGAGAACAATTGGTGGATTGCAATTGTTTTAAGAATTAGTGCTTATCATGCTCAGTTCACCAAACTGACCCGTGTTGACAATTTTTACAGATGGTTGCCGTAAGTGGTAAAGACATGCAGATCTCGATATGATGTTAGATTGTTTAATTTGGTTTTATGATGAATTCCAATTTGATTCTCTAAATGTACTACTTGAAGAAAGATGTTCTTTTCTTTGTTGAGTATTGTATCAAATATGCTGAATGCATAAAATGTATTTGATTAGCTTAGAAATGAATGAAATGAGGTATTTGTTACTTATGTGTTTGCATTCGTATCTTGATGGATTGAACTTCTTCAGTTCGAATGATTTTAAGAGCATTGTTATTATTGTATACCTTGGAGACATTTGGGATTCTCTAAGTAAGCTTTGCAAAGATTATGTGACTGAATACTTGTGAATGTTTAGTAGTTCTATTATGTTCTATCTAAAGCTAAATTGGAATTTAGATCACTGT
>CM031234.1:1029886793-1029904293 GCA_018340775.1 Taxus wallichiana var. yunnanensis | reverse complement strand
ACTAAGAGCTCTTTGTTTCAGTCAAACACGAGACAAGATAACATTAAAAACAAATAACGTTTCCATATGCAAATACAGTGACATTCACACTGAGTCGAAACACAAACATGCATAGCTTCATTCATTCAACTTAAACAAATCCCTACGATTATACAACAAGGACATTATATTAGAAGTCGATTTCATTAAAATAAATAATCACAAGGTCTTCCTAAGTAGATAATTCCATAACAATAATTTCTCAAAGTTTCATCCAAAGTCGAGCTACTGGAAATACAACAAGAGGGTCTCAAACGAGTCAAGTTTGTAAAGAAAACCCATCCTTTAATTCCACAGGTGAAGTGAATTCTGAATATAACACAACAATGTTAAGAAAGAGTCAATCAATACGATATGCATGCACAACTAAGGACTTAATTCGAGAATCGATCCAACTAGAAATATATCAAGGACTCAACAAGTCAAATACAACTAACCAAGTATTCACAACTAAGATTTGATTGAGGTCAAATTCACTACGACAACATTTCAAGGACTTCAATGAGTCAATACCAAAAGTATTCACAACTAAAATTCTAAAGGAGTCGAAAACATACTACATTTCAAGGAAGGATTCCAATACGATGCACAACAAATCATTTTACGAGTCGAACTAAGTTAAAAACAATAATTACGCAGGACTCCAGGACTCTCACCGAGTCAATACCAAGTATTTTCAACTATACTTCTATAGTTAAAAACATATGTTACAACAATATCCAACATTAATCACAACCAAGTTTGTAGAAGATGAAAACATACGAAACATTAAAAGGACTCCACTTTGAGTCATTTTCGTATATAATCCTGAAAACTTTCAATGGAGACTAACCCAAAATTGCAAACACAATGTAAGGATTTTCTACAATAGTCACATTCAAGTAGTATAATCACAGCAAGCATTCCAAATAGAAGAAGAAACTTAAAGTATTCTTAGTAAGATTCAATAGGATTCAACAACAATAAAAGCACAACCGGTCTTCAATCGAAATGAAACCAAAAGGAAGAATAAATACAGTAAACATTCCAACAAAGTCTTCGAAAAACCCGAGATTCCTAATTCCACAGGAAAAGAAGAACCAATACATTGCTTCAAACCAACTGAACTGAAATCACCTGAACAGAGTTGTTTTAATGAAAGCATTTAGAGTAAAGCAAGATTTTTAAAAGTCAGGGCCTATCATGCCTGGTAATGTCGCTTAAAAATCTAAAGAAGACCTCTGAATGTGCTCGCGCCTTCTCCTCTTCTTCCACGATAGATTAAACAACAATAATTTGTTACCTCATGTCTTATAAACTTTCCCCGACAGAGAAAAGAGCTAGATAATCTCATAGTTGCCATGCAACACAAAGTAGACTGGTTCGAAGAACCAGTGATCAAATAGAGAGAAAACCGGAGCGTATGGAAAACCAAACAACCAACTAGTTTTCCATTTGCATGCCTTCCCAAGCAATCCATGCTGGGAACCGAAGTTCATCAATGACATTAACTCCAAGATTCCCGCCTAATTTCCACTTCCACCGACCGCCAAAGTTGGTGATTGACAAATGAAAACAAATGACCATTCCGCATTTGGTGACTACCGCCACATAGGTCTCATAGATATTTGAAATCTCTGCCAAATCCCTTGTCCTTCATGCTTATCCACCTCATTTAATGCCATGGAAACCACCGCCCATGGCTCGCACCCCTTCATAGGTCCCCCTTCATCCATGATCATTAGTTAGGTTAGAAACATAGGTTAGATCATAAGGTAATACTTTAGTCTTACTTCCATAGTGCTAGGTGGCTAACCTTAGGAGCATTAAAGCTTATAGTTTAGGGCTAGGTTAGATTAGCAATAATTCAACCCATAGGTTATAGTTTAGGTTAAGGTTATTAACCTTAACGAATCCATTCTAGGTCTCACAAGTAGGATCGATCAGTATAAGAACCAACAGGTATAACATTCCCAAAATGGATTCTATCCGGCATTGATAATAAGCTTGCAATATATACTGTGAAATTTATTACCTGGCTTAAGGTCTAGGCCTTCCTGATATTACGATATCGGGAACCAATTCATTTAACACGATCAACCTGAGTTAGACTCTCGGAATTGCTTATTCAACACATTCAGACCTTGCAACTTTCGTAAGGTCTATAATTTTTTTCATCCAGAATAAACTTAAAACATCTCTTGGATCAATGCAACGATCCAAGGTCGAGTCATAAAGATGGATAAATCCACAATTCCTTTCGAAATCAAATTGAACTCAAAGCTAAAAATGAAAGAAATAAAAGAGTCCAAGCATATCCTGACTCAGTCAAAGATCTTCAAGAGCAAAGAAGATACAATCCATATCAAGCATGACTTCACAATCAAAGGAACACATCCTTATACAGAAGAAATCATATATCAACACTTGAATGCTTAGGAGGAAGTAATAATAGTTCAAGGTGTTACATGCTTCCCTCCTAAAAGATTCATCGTCCCGATGATTACATATTTGATTTACCTTCAGGTCAACCAATTTATTAGTTCACAATACAATAAGACTATTTCCAACTTGAATAGTTCTAAAATCAATGTCATGATACATTTTATTCAGATGAATAATGTTTGCCTCAATCGGCTTTCATATAGACATGAAAAAAAGATAAGTTCATAAAAATGTTTTGTCAATAGATTTCATTCTTTGAAAAAGAAAAGGAAAAGCAATTTTCATCTCTTCCAATTTTCCCAAGTTGCACTTTCTTCGTTAAACTGGTCCCACTGGGACTTACATTGTTGTATTTCATGATTTCTCAAATGCAATTGGTGAGTTTCAAAGCACTCGTGTGGGTTTAACCACGATTATTCCTCGGGTCTTGGACCTGCAAGGAATTCCAATTTAAAACATGTGACAAATCTGAAAATGTATTTCTTAAGCAAAGAAATATGGAAAACATCATGCATGCGAGACAAAAAGGTGGTAATGCTAATCGATAAGCTACGAGATTGATTATTTGACAATTTCAAAAGGTCCCACATAACGAGGTGACAACTTGGCAGCCTTGCCAAAAGTTATAGAACTCTTTCTGGGTTTAACACGAAGAAAAACCTTCTCACCAAGCTCAAACCTTTGATCAACCCGCTTAAGGTCAGCATAGCTCTTCTACCTATCTGCTTCCTTTAATCGTTCACGAATCAACTTTACTTGCTGTTCCATTTTAGTGAGGATCTCTGGTCCAATTACCACTCTATCCTCAATACTATCCCAACTAACATGGGTTCTGCACTTCCTTCCATAAAGTGCTTCAAAAGGTGCCATTTTAAGAGATGAGTGATAAGTGTTGTTGTATGTGAATTCAACTAGTGGAAGATACTCTTCCCATTTATACTGTTGATCCATGCAATACATTTGCAACATATCTTCCAACACTTGATTTACTCTCTTGGTTTGTCCATCCGTTTCGGATGATATGCAGAACTGAAGTTTAGTTTCGTTCCAAGAGCTGTATTAAGCGTTTGCCAAAATCTTGATGTCATTCTAGGATCCCTATCAGATATAATCAATTCTGGTACACCATGTAACCTGAAAATTTTGTGCACGAATCTTTTGGCCAACACTGGTGAATCATCCTTTAGATTTCCAGTGATGAAATGAGCTACCTTAGTTAGTTTATCTACAACTACTAGGATAACATCATGTTTATTCCTGGACATAGGTAACCCTTGTACAAATTCCATGCTTATTACTTGCCATTTGTACTATGGTATGCTATGGGGATATAATAGTCTAGCAGGTGCATGTGTTCTGCCTTAACCCATGACATTCCAAACAATGAGTCACAAAATCAATAACATCCTTTTTCATACCTTTCCAAAAGTATTGTTGTTTTAGATCAGCAAGCATTTTTGTGATACCCGGGTGTCCAGAGAAGGGCGAATTATGAAATTCAACTAACAACTTCTTTCTCAAATCATTCAGCATAGGTATGTATACCCTGTTTTCATAACGTAAGATTCCTTCATTATCAAAATGAAAACCTTTATACCTTTCATCATTAGGTTCTGCAGCAAGCATTGCTTTTACTTGCTGAAAGTATATATCAGATTCTGAGGCACTTTTTACCTCATCCTTAAACTGAGTTCTTAATGTTATAAGAGCAGAAATGTGCTTCCTACGACTTAGAGCATCTGCTACCCTATTCTCTTTCCCTTTGATGTAGCTAATATCAAAATCATATTGAGATAAAAACTCTAACCACCTTCTCTGTCTGGCATTTAGATTAGGCTGAGTGAAAATATATTTCAGTCCTAAGTGATCAGTTTTCAACTCAAAAGGTTTCCCAAGTAAATAGTGTCTCCAGACTTGAAGCGCATGAACAATGGCAGCAAGCTCCAAATCATGAGGAGCATAATTCAGCTCATGTAACTTAAGTTTTCTACTTTCATATGCTATGACTTGATCATTTTGTAACAAAACACCTCCAAGGCCTTCCCCAGAAGCATCCGTTACAACAGTAAAGCTCCCATTAGGGTCTGGTACAGCTAATATAGGTGTGGAAGTCAACTGGCTTTTCAGACTTTTGAAAGCAGTTTCACACTTATCATTCCAAATAAATTTCTTATCCTTCTTCTGCAATGAAGTTATCGGTGTGGCCACTTTAGAAAAATCCTTAACAAATTTTCTATAATAACCAGCAAGACCCATGAAGCTTCTTACTTCGTGCACATTCTTTGGTGCAGGCCACTTAGTTATTGCCACTATTTTTGAAGGATCTACAGCAATTCCTTCTTTACTAATGACATGACCCAAATAGTGAACTTCTGTATCAAAGAAAGAACATTTGGATAACTTACCATACAACTTTCTTTTTCTCAAAATTCCCAAAACTATCTTCAAATGCTCATTGTGCTCTTCAACACTTTTAGAATAAATGAGAATATCGTCCAAGAATACAAGTACAAACTTGTCCAAATATTCTTGAAAGATATTATTCATTAAGTTCATAAAAGTTGTGGGTGCATTAGTTAATCCAAAGGGTAGAACCGTGAATTCATAATGTCCGTACCTTGTTTGGAAAGCTATTTTATGAATATCTTCTTCTCTAATCCTTAATTGATGATAACCAGATCGAAGATCTATCTTAGAATAAACCGCTGCCCCACGCATCTGATCAAATAGATCGTCGATCCTTGGAAGTGGGTATCTGTTCTTGATTGTTGCTTTGTTCAACATCCGATAATCAATACACAGCCTAAGTGTTCCATCCTTCTTTTTCACAAATATTACTGGCGCTCCCCAAGGTGAAACACTTGGTCTAATCAAACCTTTAGACAAAAGTTCTTGCAATTGTGCCTTAAGCTCGACTAACTCTGTAGTAGTCATCCGATAAGGTGCTTTGGAAATAGGTTCCGTTCCTGGTTTGATTTCGATGGTGAAGTCAAATTCCCTCTTGGGTGGTAAACCTGGTAATTCCTCCGAAAAACATCTTTGAAACTTTGCAACAGAGGAAATCGTTTCATGGAATCACCATCTTCTTCTGAAAATTTAGATATCTTTACTACATAAAGGGTACATCCTTTGTTTTTAGCCTTTTTAAGCTGCATAGCTGATAGTTTTCTAACTGAAATTTCCCGTTTCACACCTTGAATCTCTGGCTGCCTTCAGCGATCATCTAAACATTTTATATTCTTTTCATAGTAGTCTACTTTTGCTTTATGGTCAGCTAACCAATTGACACCGATGACAATGTCATACGATCCCAAAGGTGTAACATAGAGGTCAACTTTAGTGGAAAAGTTAGGTAAGTCAAGGACTACCCCAAAAAGACACATACTCACTGTATGAACAAAATTATTACCATACTGTACAGTCCAAGATTTATCCATTTTTCAGCTTTTCTCTTAAGTTTAGAAGCAAGTTTACTAGAAATAAAACATTCAGTAGCTCCTGTATCAAAAATAATAGTGACAGGTATGCCAAATAACTTACCCGGAACTTCTATAGGTGTCACTTGCTTTTTAGCTTGCTTATTCTACATGCGGCAAAGATGTATCTTATGCTGCTGATTACGATCATCCTTCTTCAAAGGGCACTGATTTGCGTAGTGGTCTTTGCCACAATTGTAGCAGCCTCCTACAGGTCCCTTTTTAGGCTCAAAATTACCTCCAGCCTTGTAATTATCATGTTGTCCTCCATAGGGCTTCTGCCCATTGTTATAATTTTTGGCAAAATTATCCCTTACATTTCCAGCAGGCTTATTTGCTACTGTTTTCTTACTATTATCCCTGAAACTTACTTCTGTTTCCAAACTTTTTCCATGGCCCCTTTTTGGGTGCAAGTGAAGTTGAAGAAGGGTTTGCAATCTTCTTCCGCACTTCCTCTTTATGAGCAGAAATAGCCTTTAATTTTTGTTCTTGTCTTATGGCCTTTTCAACAACTCCTTCCATAGTGGTTGGACTGTGAACATCGACCTCTCCCCCTATCATGGGATTCAGTCCCATGATGAATTTCCGTATTCTGAACTTCTCGTCAGTTTGATACTGCGGTACATACTTGAGGAGTTTTGTAAACCACTCCTAGTATTCAGTTACCGTTAGCTTCCCTTGAGCTAAGTTCTAGAATTCTGTCATTTTCTGATCATAGAAAAGTTGTGGCAGCCAACGTTGCCTAAAATAGCCCTTAAATTGATCCCAAGTAATATTGGTCTCATCAATATTTAGCTCAGCTTTACGGCTATCCCACCACGAAGATGCTTTGTGGGAAAGCTGATAGGCTCCCCAAATAGCTTTGGTTTCCTCTGAGAAGTTTCTTATTGCAAAGTACTTCTCCATTTTGTTGAGCCAGTTCTCAGCTCCATCTCCTAATGTGGTGCCATCATATTTAGGTGGGCTTATCCTTTTTATATCATTAGTGAGTTCTGCTGCCAACCTGGCCTTTTTGTTTTCTGGTTGGACAGGTGCATTTCTGTTATTATCAACACCCATATTGGGGTTGTCCTCAGGAGGTTGCTGATTGTTATTACTAGCTTCATCATCCTCCTCATTTCCCATTACTTGTTGTTCAAGTACAGCCAAACGATCTCTTGTGTCCAATAGGGCAGCAAGGATCTCATCAAGCTTTTGGGTTGTTGTCGCCCCTCCTTGGTGGAGCATTATTCGCAACATTCCCCTTGTTCTAACCATTTTTTGTTACAAGAAAATTCAGGTTTTTATCAGATTATGGACACAATAGGTCCAAGAGCTGCAACCTTCAGCTCTGATACCAAGATGTAACATCCCCATTTTAGTACATTAGAACAAGAATTTTTTTTTTTGATAGAAGCATTCTAGTTCTAAATACATAATTTAGAACTCTCAGATCATAACAATCATTCTTATAATAGATAACCATATGCAGCTGTGATGACTCGGAGTACCTCCGATCTATTCATATCATGACTCGGTGATCTGATCTACGATCTATTCATGAGTATCAAAGAGTTGGCATTTTTATTTTAACACATCCCTCTTGTGGTTCTCTTCCCTAATCTGGGATTTAGAATGCTCTGTCCAAGGAACCTATCTGAATAATTGTTACCATTATTCATCGGCATCTCATCCCTCAGACTAGGTGACATGGGACAACGCAATCAGCAGCTTGCGATACTTTGGCCAAAGATTTGAAACATACTGCTTATGTCTCGTATTCCTTGACGGCATACTCGTCAATCTGGAATACGTCCTTCACCCCATTCCTATGTTATGTAGAATGTCTTACACTGACTTCTGTCAGCCTCCCCTGTCCCAAGTTATTCACTCAGGAACGGATTAATAATATGACAATGATATAAGGATGTTCTCAAGAACTAGGGATACGCTGACATACTGGGTCAACCCTAGTTAACCCTGTGTGTCAAGGTACCCCGAGTCTCCAGGGCAGCCTCATATCATGACCACATTCCTAACTAGTCCCGGAGTAAAAACTTGTTCGAGTTTAAGGTGTAAATCTTAACGATCAATGCAAAGGGTGTCACCATAAGTCACCTGCATTGTTGTATCTTCGAGAAGATCCTAATCTTCTCGAAGGTACAACCCTGCAGTTGACTTGTGCCATCAACCTTCAAATCCACCTCGAAAAGATCTACTTAACTTTAAGGTGTTACTTACGTTGAGTTAAAGTTATACTTTAAGACGCTCCTTTTAGGGTAGTCTTTTCCCAACCCCTGGGTTCCTCACCTTAGAATTGCCTTTCTTATTAAGACCCATTTCACAAAGAGAAGTTAATAAGATTTGAGGTTTCATTAAGGAGTTCTTTGTTACACAATAATCTAAATCAACGAAATTGGGCAGTAGCCCTAAGTCTTCTCATAAGGTTGCTAACCATACCCTTATTAGGTTTATATCAGTTCTCAAAACTGAAATACATCTTACTTATTAGTATTAAGATATAGTGATTTAAAATCAAATTAAGGCGTTGTCTTGACTTAGATCAAGATTAGGGAGTAATAATTTATTCAGCCCATTCAGCTTCCTGTTGAGGTTTATTTTAACCTTAGCTTCTCGAAAGACAGTGATCTAAATTCCAATTTAGCTTTAGATAGAACATAACAGAACTACTAAACATTCACAAGTATTCAGTCACATAATCTTTGCAAAGCTTACTTAGAGAATCCCAAATGTCTCCAAGGTATACAATAATAACAATGCTCTTAAAATCATTCGAACCGAAGAAGTTCAATCCATCAAGATATGAATGCAAACACATAAGTAACAAATACCTCATTTCATTCATTTCTAAGCTAATCAAATACATTTTATGCATTCAACATATTTGATACAATACTCAACAGCAAAAGAACATCTTTCTTCAAGTAGTACATTTAGAGAATCAAGTTGGAATTCATCATAAAACCAAATTAAACAATCTGAACATCATATCAGATCTACGTGCCTTTACCACTTATGGCAACCATCTACAAAAATTGTCAACACGGGTCAGTTCGGTGAACTGAGCATGATAAGCACTAATTCTTAAAACAATTGCAATCCACCAATTGTTCTCATTAAACAACCTGTTTAAATGAAATCATTTCTTCAAATTCCAAACATAAATCAGGCTATTCATCTTATATGTTAGAGACTAAGAACAAATGAATACAACCATTCTAAAGACAACAAAACTCCTACAAGAATGTTTCTAACAATTACTCAAAGGCAGTTTATAACATTCAACAAGCTCAACTGTCGTAATTTCCTTTCAATCATACATTATTTTAATGGTATTGATGAGTATACCTACTTATACAACAACACACATTTTATACCAGTCTCTCCATACAATACCACAGTCTATTCTTGTTATGCCCTTACCGTAGAGAGAGATCATAAGGATACAAGGAGAAAGCACATAAAGTTTCCAGACTAGAGAGAGAGAGTATTTTCTTATTCCTCTTATTACACATCAACATATAATTTACAGCTCAGGAGAAGGAAACAGAGTAAATCAGATTCCCATTTCAATCATGTTCTAGACTGTACCGACTCCTCTAGAATAACGCAATTACTTTTATGCATGCGATTAAAACAGTCGAGATCACAAGAAGAAACTATAGTTTCATCTAAATTCATTAATAAAAATCACCTGTAGCTATTAAGCATTACAAGAGCTCTCGCGACAAAGCAAAAGAAAATAATCCAACCATGAAAGACTCAACAAATCTTTTCCATATCATTCATCAACATGAAAATACCCAACGCCATCGCCTGACATGGTACAGCTAAGAGCTCTTTGTTTCAGTCAAACACGAGACAAGATAACATTAAAAACAAATAACGTTTCCATATGCAAATACAGTGACATTCACACTGAGTCGAAACACAAACATGCACAACTTCATTCAACTTAAACAAATCCCTACGATTATACAAGCAAGGACTTATATTAGAAGCCGATTTCAAGAAAAATAATCACAACAAGGTCTTCACAGAAGCCGAATTCCATAACAATAATTTCCTCAAAGTTTCATCCAAAGTCGAGCTACTACGAAATACAACAGGGTCTCAAACAGAGTCAAGTTTGTAAAGAAAACCCATCCTTTAATTCCACAGAAGCGAACTGAATATAACACAACAATGTTAAGAAAGAGTCAAGTGTCAAATCAAAGTATGATATGCATGCACAATTGAGGACTTAATTCGAGAATCAAAGCCAACTACAAAGCAACATATCAAGGACTCAAACAATGTCAAATCACAACTAGTACTCACAACTGGGCTTTGATTGAAGTCAAAACATAGATACAATTCAAGGACTCCAACAGAGTCAAATCCAAAAAGTAAACACAACAAAGCTTGACAGAGTCAAAAACATACATATCCAGGATTCAAGGATCAATCCAACAAAAGTATGCAACAACAAAAGTTCTACAGAAGTTAAAAACATAAGTTACGTTTCAAGGACTCCAACGGAGTCAATACCATATAGTATTTTCAACTATACTTCTACAGAAGTTGAAAACATATGTTACGTTTCAAGGACTCCAACAGTAATCACAACCAAGTTTAGACAGAAGACGAAAACATACGAAACATTAAAAGGACTCCCACTGAGTCATTTTCGTATATAATCCCTGAAAACTTTCAACGGAGACTAACCCAAAATTGCAAACACAGTAAGGATTTCTACAATAGTCGCATTCAAGTAGTATAATCACAGCAAGCATTCCAACCAGAAGAAACTTAAAGTATTCTTAGCAAGATTCAACAGGATTCAACAACAATAAAAGCACAGCCGGTCTTCAATCGAAATGAAACCAAAAGGAAGAATAAATACAGTAAACATTCCAACAAAGTCTTAAAAACCCGAGATTCCTAATTCCACAGGAAAAGAAGAACCAATACATTGCTTCAAACCAACTGAACTGAAATCACCTGAACAGAGTTGTTTTAATGAAAGCATTTGGAGTAAAGCAAGATTTTTAAAAGTCAGGGCCTATCATGCCTGGTAATGTCGCTTAAAAATCCGAAGAAGACCTCTGAATGTGCTCGTGCCTTCTCCTCTTCTTCCACGATAGATTAAACAACAATAATTTGTTACCTTCATGTCTTATAAACTTTCCCCGACAGAGAAAAGAGCTAGATATTCTCATAGTTGCCATGCAACACAAAGTAGACTGGTTCGAAGAACCAGTGATCAAACAGAGAGAAAACCGGAGCGTATGGAAAACCAAACAACCAACTAGTTTTCCATTTGCATGCCTTCCCAAGCAATCCGCGCTCGGGAACCGAAGTTCATCAATGACATTAACTCCAAGATTCCCACCTAATCTCCATTGCCACCGACCGCCAAAGTTGGTGATTGACAAATGAAAACAAATGACCATTCCCAGATTTGGCGACTCTGCCACGTCAGTCTCAATAGCCATTTGAAATCTCCGCCAAATCCCTTGTCCTTCATGCTTATCCACTTCATTTAATGCCATGGAAACCACCACCCATGACTCGCACCCCTTCATAGGTCCCCCTTCATCCATGATCATTAGTTAGGTTAGAAACATAGGTTAGATCATAAGGTAATACTTTAGTCTTACTTCCATAGTGCTAGGTGGCTAACCTTAGGAGCATTAAAGCTTATAGTTTAGGGCTAGGTTAGATTAGCAATAATTCAACCCATAGGTTATAGTTTAGGTTAAGGTTATTAACCTTAATGAATCCATTCTAGGTCTCACAAGTAGGATCGTTCAGTATAAGAACCAACAGGGTATAACATTCCCGAAATGGATTCTATCGGCATTGATAAAAAGCTTGCAGTATACACCAGAATTTATTACCTGGCTCAAGGTCTAGGCCTTCCTGATATTACGATATCGGGAACCAATTCATTTAACACGATCACCTGAGTTAGACTCCGGAATTGCTTATTCAACACATTCAGACCTTGCAACTTTCGTAAGGTCTATAATTTTTGTTCATCCAGAATAAACTTAAAACATCTCTTGGATCAATGCAACTGATCCAAGGCTGAGTCATAAAGACGGATAAATCCACAATTCCTTTCGAAATCAAATTGAACTCAGGTGCTAAAAATGAAAGAAATAAAAGAGTCCAAGCATATCCTGACTCAGTCAAAGATCTTCAAGAGCAAAGAAGATACAATCCATATCAAGCATGACTTCACAATCAAAGGAACACATCCTTTTACAGAAGAAATCATATATCAACACTTGAATGCTTAGGAGGAAGTAACAATAGTTCAGGGTGTTACATGCTTCCCTCCTAAAAGATTCATCGTCCCGATGATTACATATTTGATTTACCTTCAGGTCAACCAATTTATTAGTTCACAATACAATAAGACTATTTCCAACTTGAATAGTTCCAGAAATCAATGTCATGATACATTTTATTCAGACTGAATAATGTTTGCCTCAATCTGGCTTTCATATAGACAAAAAAAAAAAAAGATAAGTTCATAAAAATGTTTTGTCAATAGATTTCATTTTGTTGAAAAAGAAAAGGAAAAGCAATTTTCATCTCTTCTAGATTTTCCCAAGTTGCACTTTCTTCGTTAAACTGGTCCCACTGGACCTTACATTGCTGTATTTCACGATTTCTCAAATGCAATTGGCGAGTTTCCAGCACTCATGTGGGTTTAACCATGATTATTCCTGGGTCTTGGACCTACAAGGAATTCCAATTTAAAACATGTGACAAATCTGAAACGTATTTCTTAAGCAAAGAAATATGGAAAACATCATGCATGCGAGACAAAGTAGGTGGTAATGCTAATCGATAAGCTACAGGATTGATTATTTCGACAATTTCGAAAGGTCCCACGTAACGAGGTGACAACTTGGCAGCCTTACCAAAAGTTATAGAACTCTTTCTGGGTTTAACACGAAGAAAAACCTTCTCACCAAGCTCAAACCTTTGATCAACCCGCTTAAGGTCAGCATAGCTCTTCTGCCTATCTGCTGCTTCCTTTAATCGTTCACGAATCAACTTTACTTGCTGTTCCATTTTAGTGAGGATCTCTGGTCCAATTACCACTCTATCCTCAATACTATCCCAACTAACAGGGGTTCTGCACTTCCTTCCATAAAGTGCTTCAAAAGGTGCCATTTTAAGAGATGAGCCATAAGTGTTGTTGTATGCGATTCAACTTGTGGAAGATACTCTTCCCATTTATACTGTTGGTCCATGCAATACATTCGCAACATATCTTCCAACACTTGATTTACTCTCTTGGTTTGTCTATCCGTTTCCGGATGATATGCAGAACTAAAGTTTAGTTTCGTTCCAAGAGCTATATTAAGCGTTTGCCAAAATCTTGACGTCATTCTAGGATCCCTGTCAGATATAATCAATTCCGGTACACCATGTAACCTAAAAATTTCGTGCACGAATCTTTTGGCCAACACTGGTGAATCATCCTTTAGATTTCCAGCGATGAAATGAGCTACCTTAGTTAGTTTATATACAACTACCGGGATAACATCATGTTTATTCCTGGACATTAAGTAACCCTTTTCAAAGTCCATGCTTATTACTTGCCATTTGTATTGCGGTATGCTATGGGGATATAATAGTCTAGCAGGGTGCATGTGTTCTGCCTTAACCCGCTGACATTCCAAACAATGAGTCACAAAATCAATAACATCCTTTTTCATACCTTTCCAAAAGTATTGCTGTTTTAGATCAGCAAGCATTTTTGTGATACCCGGGTGTCCAGAGAAGGGCGAATTATGAAATTCAACTAACAACTTCTTTCTCAAATCGTTCAGCATAGGTACGTATACCCTGTTTTCATAACGTAAGATTCCTTCATTATCAAAATGAAAGCCTTTATACCTTTCATCATTAGGTTCTGTAGCAAGCACTGCTTTTACTTGCTGAAAGTATATATCAGATTCTGAGGCACTTTTTACCTCATCCTTAAACTGAGTTCTTAATGTTATAAGAGCAAAAATGTGCTTCCTACGACTTAGAGCATCTGCTACCCTATTCTCTTTCCCTTTGATGTAGCTAATATCAAAATCATATTGAGATAAAAACTCTAACCACCTTCTCTCTCGGCATTTAGATTAGGTGAGTGAAAATATATTTCAGTCCCAAGTGATGGTTTTCAACTCAAAAGGTTTCCCAAGTAAATAGTGTCTCCAGACTTGAAGCGCATGAACAATGGCAGCAAGCTCCAAATCATGAGGAGCATAATTCAGCTCATGTAACTTAAGTTTTATACTTTCATATGCTATGACTTGATCATTTTGTAACAAAACACCTCCAAGGCCTTCCCCAGAAGCATCCGTTACAACAGTAAAGCTCCCATTAGGGTCTGGTACAGCTAATATAGGTGTGGAAGTCAACTGACTTTTCAGACTTTTGAAATCAGTTACGCACTCATCATTCCAAATAAATTTCTTATCCTTATTCTGCAATGAAGTTATCGGTGCAGGCACTTTAGATAAATCCTTAACAAATTTTCTATAATAACCAGCAAGACCCATGAAGCTTCTTACTTCGTGCACATTCTTTGGTGCAGGCCACTCAGTTATTGCCACTATTTTTGAAGGATCTACATCAATTCCTTCTTTACTAATGACATGACCCAAATAGTGAACTTCTGTATCAAAGAAAGAACATTTGGATAATTTACCATACAACTTTCTTTTTCTCAAAATTCCCAAAACTATCTTCAAATGCTCATTGTGCTCTTCAACACTTTTAGAATAAATGAGAATATTGTCCAAGAATATAAGTACAAACTTGTCCAAATATTCTTGAAAGATATTATTCATTAAGTTCATAAAACTCGGGGTGCATTAGTTAATCCAAAGGGTAGAACCGTGAATTCATAATGTCCGTACCTTGTTGGAAAGCTATTTTATGAATATCTTCTTCTCTAATCCTTAATTGATGATAACCCAGATCGAAGATCTATCTTAGAATAAACCATCGCCCCACGCATATGATCAAATAGATCATCGATCCTTGGAAGTGGGTATCTGTTCTTGATTGTTGCTTTGTTCAACATCCGATAATCAATACACGACCTAAGTGTTCCATCCTTCTTTTCACAAATATTATGGCACTCCCAAGGTGAAACACTTGGTCTAATCAAACCTTTAGACAAAAGTTCTTTGCAATTGTGCCTTAAGCTCGACTAACTCGTAGTAGTCATCCGATAAGGTGCTTTGGAAATAGGTTCCGTTCTTGGTTTGATTTCGATGGTGAAGTCAAATTCCCTCTTGGGTGGTAAACCCGTAATTCCTCCGGAAAAATATCTTTGAAACTTTGCAATGTGAGGAAATCGTTTCATGGAATCACCATCTTCTTCTAAAATTCAGATTTCTTTACCGTATAAAGGGTCAATACATCCTTTGTTTTTAGCCTTTTTAAGCTGCATAGCTGACAGTTTTCTAACTGAAATTTCCCGTTTCACACCTTGAATCTCTGCTGCTTTCAGCCGATCATCTAAACATTTTATATTCTTTTCATAGCAGTCTACTTTTGCTTTATGGTCAGCTAACCAATTGACACCGATGACAATGTCATACGATCCCAAAGGTGTAACATAGAGGTCAACTTCAGTGGAAAAGTTAGGTAAGTCAAGGACTGCCCCAAAAAGACACATACTTACCGTATGAACGGAATTATTACCATACAAGCAGGTCAAGATTTATCCATTTTTCCAGATTTTCTATTAAGTTTAGAAGAAAGTTTACTAGAAATAAAACATTCGATGAGCTCTGTATTAAAAATAATAGTGACAGGTATGCCAAATAACTTACCCCGGAACTTCTATAGGTGTCACTTGCTTTTAGCTTGCTTTGTCTCGCTCTTTGCAGCATGTATCTTATGTCGCTGATTACGATCATCCTTCTTCAAAGGGTACTGATTTGCGTAGTGGCCTTTGCCACAATTGTAGCAGCCTCCTACAGTCCCTTTTAGGCTCAAAATTACCTCCACCTTGTAATTATCACATTGTCCTCCATAGGGCTTCGCCCATTGTTATAATTTTTGGCAAAACTATCCCTTACATTTCTAGCAGCTTATTACACACACACACAAACACACAAACACGCGCACATGCACAAGCAAAATCCACATGCACGCGCGCACACACGCACACGCACACGTACATGCATAGGCACATGCACATGCACACACACACGTGTGCATGCACACATACACACGATACATGCACACACACAAACACACACACACATGCAAATACAAACGCACACACATATGTAAACGCACGCGGACATACACGCTTGCGAGACACATGCACACACAGCACACACACACGGACATACCAACACCCAAACGCATACACACACACACGCACACGCACACACACATGACACACACACGCACATGGTCACGCACTCGCATAGGGACACGCACATGTACACATACATATACGCACACGCACACATACATATAAGCACACACACACGCAAATACACACACAAATACACACGCACACGCCCACACAAATACACACACACAAGCACATATAAATACACGTGCATGAGCACACACACACACACACACACAAACACACACCCATAACCCACACACATGCCCACAACCCACACACACACATACCCACACCCACACACACACAATATCACACCACACACACACACGCACACGCACACGCACACGCACACGCACACGCACACGCACACGCACATGCACACACACCCCCCAGCGTTGCAAGCCTGCACACACACACACACACACACACACACACACACACACACACACACACACACACACACACATGCACGTTGATGCACACGCGCACACATATGCACGCACGGACACACATAGACCCATACCCACGCACACACACTAGCACACGCTCACACACACATAAACTTACATAAACACACACACTCACACGCACACATACACTTACCACTTACACACACACACACACACACATGCACATACACGCACACTCACACACATGCTCACACACACATACACTTACATAAACACACACACTCACACACACACATACACTTACACACACACACACACACACACACACACACACACACACACACACACACACACACACACACACACATGCACATACACGCACACTCACACACACGCACACACACCCATACCCATACCCACACACGTAAACACATACACGCACACGTACACATACCCACACACACACACATGCACATGCACACACATATGTTAACGCACACGGACACACATGCTCGCACGGACACACACATGCACTCCACAACCCACACACACACACACACACATGCACATGCACATGCACACGCACACATAAATATATGCACACGGACATACACGCACACATACACGCACATGCACACACATACACACATACATGCATAGACACACACACAAATGCACACGCATGCACACACACACACACACCACATACATGCACACACGCACACGCACACGCACATGCGCGCACACACACACACACACACCTACATGCACAC
>CM031234.1:1029859293-1029884293 GCA_018340775.1 Taxus wallichiana var. yunnanensis | reverse complement strand
CGCACACGCACACGCACACGCACACACACATGCGCACACACACGCACACACGTACATGCACACACACAACACACACACACACACACACACACACACACATACCAACACCCAAACACAAACACACAAGCACACACACACGCATACGCACACGACACACACACATGCACACGGTCACGCGCGCGCACACACACACATACATATATGCTCACATTGACACACACACACGTACATACCAACACCCAAACGCATATGCACAAGCACACGCACATGCACATGCACACGACACACACACGCACACGGTCACGCACACACATAAGCACACCCGCACACACACACATGCACACACACACACACAAACGCACACACATAGACATATGTACGCACCCATGCACATACGCATATGCATACACGCACACACGCACACACACACGCTTAGGCACATGCACATGCAAACACACACGCACACGTACACACATAGGCACATGCACACGCCAACAAAATGCACATGCACACACATATGTTAACGCACACATGCACACACACGCTCGCACGGACACACACACACATCCACAACCCACACACACAAACACACACACACACACGCACATGCACACACACCCACACACTTTGTAACATCCCCATTTTAAGATACTAGAACAAGGAAATTTTATTTTTAAAACAATGTTCCCTATTGTGAATTATATAATTCAAACACACGTTCAAGTTTTAATAATTTTTCTCTACCCAAAAATGTAGTTTGGATCACACAATTTCCTTTTAAAACTAATGTTCTCTGTTCACATATTTACAATATGGAACACACATTCAGTGCCATTCAATCATATAACAGTTTCCATATGCTACTGTAAATGACTCGAAGAACTACCGATCTCCCATTTTCATGGCTCGGAGTTTCAACGATCTCTCATTTCATGACTCGGCAACCTACCGATCCTTCATGTTCATTCATGCATAGTATAATGTATATACAAGGTTCTCTTACCGTTTCCGGTTATCGAAGTGATCCATTTAAGAAGCCTATCTGAATATCTATTACTGATATTCATCTGACATCCTGCATCTTAAATTAGGTGATTAGGACAACGCAACCAGCACTTGCAATACTTTGGCCAAAGATTTTCACATGCTTTGCATGATCATATTCTGGATGTGATACACACCAATGGACTATGTCCTTCACCTCACTTTGTCTGTTATCTAGAATGGTCTTTCCTGGTCCATAACAGTCCTTCCAATTTAGGGTCAAACTCTAACTCCAACTAGCAATATGAACGAGTATAGGAAGTTACTCATGGTAACTAAAGATACACAGACATACGGTGTTGTCCCTAGACGACTCCGTGTGTCTAGTTATGTTTAGTCCTCCGGAGTCACTCCGTATACGTGATCACATTCCTATCCCCAGCCAAGAACTTAGTATCCAACATATGTAATCTTGATGGTTTAATTCGGGAGGGCATTGTAATATGTCAGCTATAACATTGTGTCGTCATGAAGACCCCGCCTTCATGAAGACACCGTGTTGTAGCTGGCGTATGTCAATGTCCTACGGAATCCTCTCATCGAGAGTACACATCCAGCTCAAGTGATTTGGTTATGATCTTAATATTTAAGATCAACTTTTAGCAACCATGCTGATCCTTTATCCTCGTTCTTGTTATAGTTGTATGTAGCTAAGAGAGACTAAATCCGTCTTCTAGCTTACTATGCATCTTCTCCTTCATACCGAAGGGTTGCATTTTCTCTACTTGGTTCTTTTCTTAATCCTTGGATTAAGCGGTACATTGTTGAAAATCAGCAAAGCACCCCTAGATGCAAATCAAGGTTTTGAATTGATGTTTTAGGCATCCATTGTGATTGCACAACATGGAAACCTCTCTCCAAGTGTGGGACTTGTGAAAATGAGAGAGGAATCTCTAGATTAGAGGTTAGTTCCTCAAACTCCTCACGATTTAGATCTATATTTTACACAACTACGAGAGGTTCGAGATCCTAATCCTACTCTAAATTGCAAGGAGACAGGGGATAAAAATGCAAAAATGAAACTAAACTAAAGATGGTGATGTACCAAAAGGAGTGGTGAAACATTTTTGCCATGTAAATAGACACAAATTCATGAAATGCAACAAGGGAAAACATACACAAGTTGATAGATGTAATTAGAGGTCTTAAAATGAAGTAAAACAATACAAATAGAGGTGAAAGCATTCACGAGTTTGACTTGTTAATTCCATGTAAAAATCTCTTGCATTCCACCATCAAAGAGGTATAAACACATTACTAATCTGTGAAAAGGTCTGATTCTTACAACTATCACTTGTTGGAGGTGAAAGAAGAAGTTTGCAATGCCAAAAGTGTTCAACCATGAAGAAATGAGCCAAATATGGCTTTTATAGTACATGGGTCGAGCCCAGAGAGAGAAAACATGAAAAACACATGGGAGCCATCCTCATTGATGGAAAATGCATTAAAACAACATGGAGGACCTTACAAACCCATACCCTATCATTTTTACCATATTGGAGAAGAATGCGACCCATTCGTATTAAATTTGGTTGTTGAAATGTCATTTACGGCCATGGACACATACCAAAACTTTTTTCAATTTTCTCTCCAAACTGAACCAAAATTAGAAATTGACCATGGAATCGTATAGAAAATTTTAATGACTTTCCAATGATATAAAGAACGTGAAAATCTAAGATCTGGATCAAAGATATGATCGTTTGAAGATTTAGGGCAAAACGGCCCAAAAACGGATCGGTGGGAAAAATTTCAAATTTTACCTCTTTTTGTCTTTGGAATTTTTTCAAAAATTCCCCTTGCCTTTTGAGAGTAACCAGCTCATTGCCTAGGTTTTGCAATTGCTTCATGACTTCTTGAAGCTCATTTGGGGCACTGCATGGATGAACTAGAAGCTTCATTTGAACTCGATTTCTAGGAGTGGGAGAAGGAGCCAAATTAGGTGCTTGATTGGTATTTGGACTCTCTAAACTTGGAAACAATGGCATGAGAGGTCTAGGGGCTAGTTTTTCAGCTTGGATCAAACAATTTTCAGCCCTAATAGCAATGTTATAAGCCATAGGGATAGTTATGCCTCCCATGGACTGAATCAACATAGAAATATCGAATTTAGAGCTTTGAGATAATGAGAAAAGCACCTTTTTGATTGGCCTAAGCTTGCCACTAGAATTCTCTCCCAAGTCTTTTGAAATCTGAAGTTGAAATCGGTCAGGTTGTTCATTGGGAGCTCTCTTGATGGTTGTCATTGCTGCTCCAAAAGAGACAAGTTGTCTTCCTTCTCTTCAAATGCTCATGAAGTGCTATACACAAACTGATTCCAATTTGTGATAGAACCAGCTCCAAGGCTTCTAAACCATTCAATGCTTTCCCCTTGAATGAAGATGCAAAACTTGCAACTGATACCACTTGCATCTCATTGATTTCATGAATTGCACAAAGGTTAGCAATATCCTTAACATAATCACACTGGAGTAGTCGATTTTCTCCGGTGAAGTATGGAATGTTCTTCAAGGCTGCAATAGGAATTGAATGTTGTGCATTGAGGGCAAGTGGGCTGCTTCTGTGAAGTTGACATAGGGGTTGTTTTGCACCATTCTAATTGGTCTTAAAACCCTTGTTGAGTGAATGAAAAGGCCTACCAGTGGAGGAGTTGAGAGAGTTCTATTTGGTGGAGATGGAGACCTTTGAATCCTTCTTCCACTTTGCCTTACTCTTGGAGATAACTACGGATATTCAACTTCTCCGACTCTTGACCTTGTAGTGATTCTTCTCATGAGTTTTCAGGCTTGCTGACCTTTGCTGAAACTAGTTGATTCTTCCCCTTTGGAGTCGCTGATATGCAAATTATAGCTATTTTCAAGCAAGAAAATTGCAGCATATGCACATCAACTTTGCTGCAATAAAAATGAGACCTCTAAGGTCCCACCAGCAGTGCCAAAATTGTTGTTGTAAATCAGCAGCACCCCTGGATGCAAATCAAGGTTCTAAATGATGTTTAGAGCATCCAGTGTGATTACACAACATGGAAACCTCTCTCCAAGTGTGGGACTTGTGAAAATGAGAGAGGAATCTCCAAAATAGAGGCTAGTTCCTCAAACTCCTTTGATTTAGATCTATATTTTACACAACTACAGAGGTTCTAATCCTAATTCTACCCTAGATTGCAAGGAGACAGGGATAAAAATGCAAAAATGAAACTAAACTAAAGATGGTGATGCACCAAAAGGAGTGGTGAAACATTTTTGCCATGTAAATAGACACAAATTCATGAAATGCAACAAGGTAAAACATACACAAGCTGATAGATGTAATTAGAGGTCTTAAAATGAAGTAAAACAATACAAACAGAGGGTGAAAGCATTCACAGAGTTTGCACTTGTCAATTCCATGTAAAAATCTCTTGCATTCCACCATCAAAGAGGTATAAACCTATTACAAACTATGAAAAAGTTTGATTCTTACAACTATCACTTGTTGGAGGTGAAAGAAGAAGTTTTCAATGCAAAAAGTGTTCAACCATGAAGAAATGAGCCAAATCGGCTTTTACAAGTGCATGGGTCGAGCCTAGGAGAGAGAAAATAAAAAACATGGGAGCCATTCCTCATTGATGGAAAATGCATTAAAAAGCATGGAGGACCTTACAAACCCATATCCTATCATTTTTGACCATTTACCCATTTATGTATTAAATTTGGTTGTTGAAATGTCATTTCTAGCCATGGACATGTACCAGAACCATTTTTGAATTTTATCTCTCTAAACTGAACCAAAATTATAAATTGACCATGGAATCATGTAGATAATTTTAACATCTTTCCAATGATATAAAGAATGCAAAAATCTGAGCTCTGGATCAAAAGATATGATCATTTGAAGATTTAGGGCAAAATGGCCCAAAAAATGGATTGGGGAAAAAATTTCAAATTTTACCTCTTTTTTGTCTTTGGAAAATTTTTCAAAAATTCCCCGCTCGTTGGTCGGATGCCACGTGGCAGCTTCCTATTGGCTGCGGGCCTCAAATGGGAAAATTTTCCACAAAAACTCCGCCGAGCCATAACTTGAAAAATATAAGGAGTTAGGAGGCAAACTTTACCTTTCTGGAAAGCTGAGAGAGAGCTCTATCTGATGGTGCCATTTCTAGAAAGCCTTGAGTGCCTTAAAATCAAAAAATGTGGACTGAGGCACAAGAGAGGCAAGAACACAAGGAGTTAGCCACAAAAAATGAGCTGGGGCACATTTTGGATAACAATTTTGGCGACTCAGAGGGGTCATCTGCCTGCTAGATGAAAGTACCAGTTGCTTGAAGTAGTCCATTGGGCATGGAGCCATCAAATATTCTGTTTAGAACCCCAACTGACTTAGAATGTGCAAGGAGGAAGATGGAATATCACATGATGGAAGCAAGGACTGCAAAACATCTCCAGGGGACAAGAAAGTGTGTGCCAAAGCACTTAGGAAAGCAAAACTAACCTCTAACAAAACAATGTGCAAAGCACTTGGAGGAATGAAAATCTAATCTAATATTTACAAGGTGGTAAATTTCCCTCTAGAAGCAATGCTTGAGATAGATTCCATTTTTGGAATCTGTAGTTCTTCACCATCCAATGAGGCCAATTGGAAAGCATTGTTGTTCTTGCACTTCGTGACCATGTATGGGCCACTCCAAATGGCATCAAATTTTGAATGCCTTCCGGTTTTCTCTATCCACATCCCATTTCAACACTAGATCTCCAACCGAAAAGATCTATCCTTGGCCTTCCTATCAAAGGTCTTTTTGATCAAAGCTTGATCCTTTTCCATTGCTTGGGATGCCGATTTCGACCTCCTCCTGGCTCCATCAACTCTGCATATCTCACCTCCATGGGCTCAAACTCTAGCAACTCTAATTGCTTCATGAGTTCTAATGTTGGCAACTCAAGTGACATGGGCAAGATTGCCTCTCTTCCATAGACAAGTTTGAATGGAGAGTTACTGTGGATCTCTTGGGAGTTATCCTATCAGCCCATAAGGCTGATTTCAGTTTGGTATGCCAAGACCTCGATTCTCATCAAGAGTCCTCCTAATGATCCTCAACAAGTTCTTGTTTGTAGACTGGCACGGCCATTACCTTGAGGGTAATAGTTTGATGAAGTGCTTAGGTAGATCCGTTCTTGACAGCCCACTCGGTCACCTTGGATCCAATGAATGCCAATGCATTATCTGAGATTATTGTAGCAGGTATACCAAATCTGGTCGTTATCCCCTCATAAAAGTCTAAGATCTTGGACTCATTTGCTTCTTTGAGTGCTACTTGCTTGATCCATTTGGTGAAGTAGTACGTGTGGTTGTCAAAATCCATTTGTGCCCTTGACTTGAATTGGGATTAATGACTCAATGAAGTCCAAACCCCATTGCATGAATGGCTGGTCAAGCTGAGATTGGATGCGATGGAAGGGCAGAAAGTCTCTCTTTTCCTGTGAAGAATGCACAATTCTTACACCTCTTAATCCATGCATAGCAATCACTAAAAATTTTAGGCCAATAATAACCAGCCTTCATGATTTTTAGAGCTATCACTCTTGGTGCAAAATGACCACCAGCTGGTCCACCATGGAACTCTTCCAACACCCTATGAATCTGATTTGTGCTAATGCATCTCAGCAGCACTCCATTCACATCTTTCTTGAACAAAACTCCATCAACAATGGCATATGGGACAGCCTGCAATCTGAAGTGTCTTCTTTGGGTCTTGTTCATCTCCAGGGGCATAGGCCTGTGCTTAGGAAGTGTATAATACCTTGGGTCCAGCAAGGAGTGGGGGCAGCATTGTCTTCTTCTTGATTGCCACTTGGCTCATGGCTGTCCTGGACTGTCAAAACAGCCTCTTCTTCATTGCATACTTCTTTTGCTTCCCAAAACTAGCTTGCTCACACAATCCTTTCCCTCTTACCAGCTTGGTGATCTTGATCTCAATGTCATACTCCATGACACGGGTGATCCAACCTGCCCTTTTCTCATTCAAATCTTTGTTGAGGAGGAAGTCCTTAACCCCTTGACATGTGAGACCAGCAAGCTGGACCTTGTTGTTCGAGACTAAATGCTTGAATTTCTTCAAGCTTCGATTCTAAAGCACATGCTTCTCAATAAAAGAGTACTTCACCTCATAGTCATCTAGGCTCTGGCTGAAGAAGGCAATTGGCTACTCATCATTATCCTTGTTCTGCTGTACCAAAATGGCAGAAATAGTGTCATTACCTCCAAATGCATAGAGGATGAAATCCTTGGAGAAGTCGGGTTGATGAGAGTTGGTGCTTGAGAAATGGCTTCTTTGATTGCTTCAAAACTCTCCTTGCCTTCTGCTGTCCACTTGAAAGCCATGCTCTTCTTTAACATTTTGGTGATGGGCTTGATAAGGGCTGCAAAATCTGGGACAAACCTCCGAACAAAGTTTATCCTCCCAAGAAACTCTGAAGGGCTTTCTTGTGGCTTGGAAATGGTAGTGCTCTTATGGCTTCGACCCTCTCTGGATCAATTGCTAATCCTTCTTTGGAGACAATATGGCCAAGGAGCTTTCCTTCATGTGCAAGAAAGATACACTTTCTAGGATTTAAAGACACTCCAAATCTCCAGCCACCTGGTGAAAACTTTTTTCAAATGAGAGAGGTGGTCTGCTGCATTTTGGAAAAAACAGTGATATCATCAAGGTAAATCAGCACCACGTTGTTAATCAAACCTTTGAATGCCATGTCCATTGCCCTTTGGAAGGTAGCACAGCGTTGGACAGCCCAAATGGCATTTTCTGTATGCAAAAGTTCCCCATTTGGTTGTGAAAGTTGTCTTGAACTGGTCTTCCTCCTTCACCATAATCTGATTGTAGCCTAAGTAGCCATCAAGTAGTGAAAACCTCTCGGAGCCAGCCACAACTTGCAAGATTTGCTCCATGGAAGGGAGTGGTAATGGTCCTTGAGAGATGCTCTATTTAAGTCTCGAAATCAACACACAATCTGATCTCCCCACTCTTCTTTCATTTGGAACTAAGTTGGCAACCCAACTAGAATGCTTGATTGGGAATATGATTCTTGACTCAATCAGCTTGTCCAATTCTTTCCTCATGAGAGGCTCCATGTGTGGATTGACTAGTCTTTGTTTTACTTGACGAGGCTTAGTATTTGGATCCAATTCAATGGTATCTTTGAGCTAAGTTGGGATTGAAACCTTTAAATCTTCGTAGCTCCAAGCAAACACATCTAGAATTCTTGACACATTTGCATGAATTCATACCTTTCTTGTTTAGTTGTCATCTTTCCAATTTGCGATGGTTTGTTCTCTCTTCTACCAAGATGGATCTTGAATCCTCTCTCTTGACCTGAATGTTTGCTTTCTCTTTCCTAAACTGATCATTGGGATTAAAAATGGACTCCAAAGTGATAAGTCCCTTGGGCAGCTTGTTAGTTCTCAGCTGTACCACCTGGTCACCATACTGTTGTTCCAACTTTTCTTGATTCTTAGCTGAGAACTCAGCTTCTTCTTGCAAGAAATGGATGATTTGCTGGTCATTCTCAAACACTTGCCAATTGACATTGTTTATTTGCTGCCTTTGAAGGCCTCACAATCACATGGATGTTTCTTTATACCTTGTCTTTTGAATGCTTTCCACAATGTCAAAGGCTGCCCCTCTGCTGCAAGCTGTCAGTGACTTGATTCTCTTTCTAGGAATGGATTTGATGCCAAAACCCTCAAAATCTTCCATGAGGTCCCACACCCTGTTCTTGTAGCACTTTGAGTAGATCATTCTTGGTAGCATCTTTGTCCCTTGACCTGATTTACAATCAATTCTTGTCACCAAAGACTTGCAAGTTCTTTATTTTCTTCTTGATTACCCAATGCATCCCTGCACCAAGGCTTCATATTCAGAGTGTTATTGGAGCATGCAAACTGAAATCTAAAAGCTGAATAGTACTTTACTCCTTGAGGTGAAACAAGCATGGCTCCACCTCCTGCACCTTGTCTACTCCTTGATCCATCAAAAAAATAGTTGCCATACCTCATTGTCATCTTCATGGTTTGGCTTGGTGATCTTAGGAATAGGCTGATTTTCTTCATGTACAATAGACCCCTAGCTCAGATTCTTCCACTTCTTGATAAGGATCAAAAGCATGTACCTTGTTTGCCCATTCATCAAGAGTTAGATCCGGGATGCTCCCAACCTTGGTGTCGGCTTCATCGGTGCTTGGGTGGTCTTTTGATCAAATCTTTGAACAATTGGCATTGATCGACTTGGAGTGTAAGGCTAATGTGGAAGTTTGCAATAGGTTCAAACTTGATTGTAGCCTTAGTTCCATACCTCATTACGAATAGCATGTGTGACCAATCAGGAGACAAATATCCCCAATCTTGGTTTGTGAAGTCCCTTGACAAGCATAGGGCAAAGAGTGGTGGAAGGTCTATGGTGATACATCTTGTAAAACAACAACATTTGGACATGCATGCAAGGTAAGACTCAAGTTTCTAATCACCCCAACTGTTTTCTTGTTGTCCCATCCATTTGCACTACCCCTTTGGATATGGTTTCATCTTTGGAGCCCTAGGTGATCAACTATTTGTTTAGGCATCTTGAGCTACTTGCCCCGGAATCTATCATGTAATTGTGCACTAAGCTGATTTCCAATGATTAATGAAACATAGAAAGGAGGGGGCTTCAACATTTTACCTTCGTTGTCCTCCATGATTTCCCTCAAGTGGGTAGCATTTGTGAGCACTTTCTCTTGCATCTGAACTTGCTGATTCGAAGTTGGCTAGTCCTTCATGGCAGCTTGTAACAAGTCTCTTTGGCCTGGGATAGATAGGGATTCCCACATTGATATATTAACATTTGTCTTCTTCATCTGATCAATGATATTGAATGGTGATGAAGGATCTCTTTGTTGTCCCTTTGCTTGTACATTCACTCCTTGCACGTGGGCAGCAATAACTAGTATTTGAGTTGGTCTAGGAGCTGTTCTTGGCTGCCCTTGTGCATTTGAAATTGGATTTTGCTTGCCAACCATTTGTGGAGCCATGGAAGGTTGTGGATTGGTTGGAGCTAATGGTTGTTCTTCACCCAAATTCCTTCTTTTTGACCTTGTGTTGGCTGCAACACCTTGAGAAACTGCTTGATTCATGCCACAAAAATCCTCTACTTGCCAATTTACCAACGTGGTGTCATTTGGGGCTGATTGTTGTTGGAATGTTTCTTGTTGTTGGTTGTTTCCTTGACTGCCCTCACCCTCCACACCAGTAGTTGTCACCATTAATGCTTGATTCAAAGCACCATTGAAGCACATGGATTGGTTATGAGGTTCATTGCATGGAAAACACCAATCATACTCCTAAGCAATGTTGTTTTGTGTTGGCACCAATGCCTTAGAGGCAGATATGGCATTAGGATTATAGGGCTGAAATGGTCTATTGGCAGGAGGCCTTGTTTGATTCATATTTGCAGCTAGATTAGGTGGTCTTTGTGGTTGGTATGGCTGCTGTTAGGCTGAGCTTGGGGCTGGTAAGAAGGTCTAAAACCTTGGGCTTGTTGCCTCTTGAGAGTAACCAGCTCATTGCCTAGGTTTTGCAATTGCTTCATGACTTCTTGAAGCTCATTTGGGGCACTTGGAGATGAAGTAGAAGCTTCATTTGAACTCTGATTTCTAGGAGTGGGAGAAGGAGCCAAATTAGGTGCTTGATTGGTATTTGGACTCTCTAAACTTGGAAACAATGGCATGGGAGGTCTAGGGGCTAGTTTTCCAGCTTGGATCAAACAATTTTCAGCCCTAATGGCAATGCTATAAGCCATAGGGATAGTTATGCCTCCCATGGACTGAATCAACATAGAAATATCAGAATTTAGAGCTTTGAGATAATATAGAAAAGCACCTTCTATTGTTGGCCTAACTGCCACTGGAATTCTCTCCCAAGTCTTTTGAAATCTGAAGTTGAAATCGGTCAGTTGTTCATTGGGAGCTCTCTTGATGGTTGTCAGTTGCTCCAAAAGAGACAAGTTGTCTCCCTTCTCTCCAAATTGCTCATGAAGTGCTATACACAGTTGATTCTAATTTGTGATAAACCAACTCAAGGCTTCTAAACCATTGCAATGCTTTCCCCTTGAATGAAGATGCCCGTGCAACTTGATGACCACTTGCATCTCATTGATTTCATGAATTACAAAGGTTAGCAATATCTTTAACATGATCACTGGAGTAGTTTGATTTTCTCTCCAGTGAAGTATGGAATGTTCTTGAGGCTGCAATAGGAATTGGATGTTGTGCATTGAGGGCAAGTGAGTTGTTGCTGCTGTGAAATTGACATAGGGGTTGTTTTGTGCCATTCTAATTGGTCTTAAAACCCTTGTTGTGAATGAAAGGCCTACAGGTGGAGGAGTTGAGAGAGTTACATTTGGTGGAGATGGAGACCTTTGAATCCTTCTTCCCACTTTGCCTTACTCTTGGAGATAAGCTGCGAGATATTCAAACAACACCTCTTCTTCTCAGCTCTTGACCTTGTAGTGATTCTTCTCATGAGTTTTCGGGCTGCTTTGCTGAAACCAGTTGATTCTTCCCCTTTGGAGTCACCGGATATGCAAATTATAGCTCTTTTCAAGCAAGAAAATTGCAGCGAGATGCACATCAACTTTGCTGTAGTAAAAATGAGACCTCTAAGGTCCCCCAGGCGTGCCAAAACTATTGTTGCAAATCAGCGGTTTTACCCCGGATGCAAATCAAGGTTCTAAATGATGTTTAGGCATCCGGTGTGATTGCACAACATGGAAACCTCTCTCCAAGTGTGGGACTTGTGAAAATGAGAGAGGAATCTCTAGAATAGAGGTTGGTTCCTCAAACTCCTCGATTTAGATCTATATTTTGCACAACTACGAGAGGTTCTAATCCTAATCCTACCTAAATTTGCAAGGAGATACGGGGATAAAAATGCAAAAATGAAACTAAACTAAAGATGGTGATGCACCAAAAGGAGTGGTGAAACATTTTTGCCATGTAAATAGACACAAATTCATGAAATGCAACAAGGGAAAACATACACAAGCTGATAGATGTAATTAGAGGTCTTAAAATGAAGTAAAACAATACAAACAGAGGACTGAAAGCATTCACAGAGTTTGCACTATCAATTCCATGTAAAAATCTCTTGCATTCCACCATCAAAGAGGTATAAACCTATTACAAACTATGAAAAAGGTCTAATTCTTACAACTATCACTTGCTGGAGGTGAAAGAAGAAGTTTGCAATGCCAAAAAGTGTTCAACCATGAAGAAATGAGCCAAATCTGGCTTTTATAGTACATGGGTCGAGCCTAGGAGAGAGAAAACATGAAAAACACATGGGAGCCATCCCTCATTGATGGAAAATGCATTAAAATAGCATGGAGGACCTTACAAACCCATACCCTATCATTTTTGACCATATTGGAGAAGAATGCGACCCATTCTGTATTAAATTTGGTTGTTGAAATGTCATTTCTGGCCATGGACACATACCAGAACTGTTTTTGAATTTTCTCTCTCCAAACTGAACCAAAATTATAAATTGACCATGGAATCATGTAGATAATTTTAACATCTTTCCAATGATATAAAGAACGTGAAAATCGAGCTCTGGATCAAAAGATATGATCGTTTGAAGATTTAGGGCAAAAACGGCCCAAAAACGGATCGGGGAAAAATTTTCAAATTTTACCTCTTTTTGTCTTTGGAAAATTTTCAAAAATTGCCCGCGCTCCGCTGGTCGGATGCCACATGGCAGCTTCCTATTCCACGGGTTTTGCGGGCCTCAAATGGAAAAATTTTCCACAAAAACTCCGTTCGAGCCATAACTTGAAAAATATAAGGAGTTAGGAGGCAAACTTTACCTTTGAACCCCGGAAAGCTGAGAGAGAGCTCTATCGATGGTGCCATTTCAGAAAGCCTTGAGTTCCTTAAAATCAAAAATTGTGGACTGAGAGGCACAAGAGAGGCAAGAACACAAGGAGTTAGCCACCAAAAAAAATGAGTAGGGCACATTTTGGATAAGATTCTTTTCTTAAAAGTAGCCCATTACCGATAGACTTAATAAGTTTAACCTATTAAACTTAACCAAGTTTTCCACAACTCGTAAACAAATTCATAATTAAGGATCTTATTAGACATCATTTAAATGAGGTCTAATTCTAAATTAATTTATTCATTTATTCTCCTTAACCTTACATAGTTAAGGCACAGAGAGGCATTAACCATGGATATGTTTTCCCATATCCTTATTTTCGAATTTAACATTCGAGGCTATTAATGAGTCCAAATACGAGGTTTAGGTTGCTCCTAAATTATTTGATATTCCTTAGCTTTCAAGATAATCCGAATACCTTTTAATTAAGAGATCATGTTCTTCCTAAATCCTTTTTAATGTCAATTAAAAATTCATCTTAACCCAAGTATGAACTAATTGCACATTTCAACGTAAAAGTTGCATTTAGGTAAGAATAGATGTCATTTCCTTTTAAATCCATCCATGAACAATTGAATAATTCCAAATCAAGGAATAATGTTATATTCCCAACTTAATCAACAATATCAAACTGATACAGTCATTAAAATATCACACTTGTATTTGTATTCATCCATCCATTTCATAATCTATACATTTTCCAGTCTAAAAATTTGGACTTTGTTTATATTAAACAACATTACAACTCATAAGATAGAAGAATGTAATTTCTTCTTTTCTCAATTCCTCGTAGAGGAATAATAACTATCAAATACAATCCATCTTCAGTCAATCAAAAGAAGTATCAGAAAACAACCATGTCTTCATTTTACTCAAGTTCCATCTGCAAAATTACTTGCACGGGTCAGTTCATTGAACTGAGCATATTAAGCACTTGTCATTAAAATGAGGTGCTTTTAATTAACTGTCTCAATAAAAGAACCCTGCTTTTATGAAACGTTAATATGAACATCATTCAAGAATTAAGTATCAAAAAGAATGAACAAGCATAACAACTGAAACATCTAATTACCATCCCAATCAGTCAAAGGATTACTGTCCTTTTTCCCACATAATCATTACAAGAAGTAATTTCCTTCAACAGTTCCAGATTACAACATTTGTAAGAACTAGGAATACAAGTATGTATACTGTTGTTATAACATAAATGCTATCAATTTCATTCCCTTTCATTAGTTATAATTTCAAAGGATAAAATTTGACTGAAAATATAAACCAAATTACTTTCCTTTCAGTTCATGCAACTCATTTGATTTCAAGCAATCAAGTACAGATGAAAGTAAACAACAATAAAATATAGATGCTTAATCCCAAGCAATACAAAATTCGTTCCTTAACGATTACAGATTTCCAACTGTATGAGAGAAGAAATGATCATTATTCCAAGTTATCCATCCACACTCCTTTTCCTTTCCTCATGATTGTACTGAAAATTTAATCCAAACGAGACATCAATCAAAGATAACAGTTTAGAGTGAAACTTACAAAATCAATAATTCAAATCCAATAGAAGATAATTCATATTCACCTCGATTCTCATTGAAACAACCAAATATCCTATCAATACTTCCTTTAAATCAGCTCATGATACAAAAACATTAGGATTCATTCCATCATAATATAATTCCCTTTTTAAATAATTCTATGTTCTTCGTCTTTAGAAGAATTCATACTTCTTTCAACAAGTATATAACCAAATGACAACACTTTTATACATTTTCATTAATCAATGAAATTCACACGACAAGGAATAAATCCATATCACAAAGTTCATAAATAACAATTTGCACTTTGTAATTACTACAACAAGTCCATGTAGGTAAAAATCGTATCCATCATAGAAGCAAACAATGTAAGAGAGATAAAATTCTTCCGTAATCATCTTCAAGAAGAACTCACACTTCTTTTCTTCAATTATAACAAGAATAGTTATCAAGTTCATACTTTGAAAAATATTGCAAAATCGAGATTTTACTATACCCATTTCAATCGTTTCAGTTCAAAAATAAACAACAATTTGAAAACATTCTTTGCCACTTTTCACTTCCACAAGTCTGAACCGTATGATGCTCAATAAATCTCCAATTACTTATTTCTTTCAAATTCAAAAACAAGAGAAAGAAGAAAATTCATTCCTTTAATAATTTCAATAAGAAAAACCCATTTTCTTCAAAACAACAAGAATTACTCAAGTCGAGTTTATTTTATAATGACAGCTCAAACCCATATTCATACGAATGATTTTCATCCAATGTCAAACAAACTCACACAACATGTACAATTTAAATTCAATATGCCATTTTGTAAAGAAATACCCAACCCATAATGCTCAATGACAACCCAAACCCCATTCTTCTATTTCAAATGATGCGAACGAAAAGAAGAATAACAATCCTTTATCAATAATTTCGCATAGGGTAAAAAAACAATTTTCTTCAAAATGTAACAAGAACACCTAAGTTGTGTTTTTTTATAATGACACTCAAATTCAAAGCCAAGTTAAAGTATTCACAACAACAATGTCGAAGACTCAAACCGCATCCATAAAACACAACAAAATCAACTTTCCATCACAGCAAGGAGAAAACATAGTTCATTTATAATTTCAGTAAGAAGAACAATTACTTTCTTCAACTTCCACGATTACCCAATTCGTGTTCATCCATTTTTACAAAAGAAAAAGCACAGCTAAGTATTCATAAGCATAATTTCCTTATAATTTCAGTAAAGAAACAATCCCCAATATTGTCGAACAAATCAACACAGCATAGGCTGTATTTCCAACTCAATACTTATGCAAAGACAGTTCAATTTGCAACAGCAAAGAAAAATGACTCTACCCAAATCATCTCAATCATGACAGCAAAGTCGAATAAACCCAAAACCCCCTTCATCAGAAGAGCAGGGTTGTTTTAATGAGATGATTAAGCAAAAGCAAGCAGTTTAAGGAGAAGGGCTTAACATGCCTGAAATTTCCTTGAAGCTCGAAGAAAACCGCACTCTTTGGAGTTGTTTCCTTCCACGGCGATAGTAGTAAAGCTTCCCAAACAAGCCTACCTCTACAGGCTCAAAATAGCCTTAGATTTTCCAAAGAAATAGAGATAATAATCAAACACAGCTGGTTCGACAGAACCGTGAAGAAACCAAATGCAGAGCAACTTCCAAAACCCGAAAGAACACAATGACCAACAAAATTTCCTCTATCCTCTTTCCAAGGCGGGCTGGTCGCGAAGACCAAGAAAATTAATGCATTGAAGGCTCTTCCTTTTTCCTTTTTCCTCACGCCACCGCCGACTCGGGTTGGCGAGTTCCAAATTTCAAATTTTGCATGAAATCAAAGTTTAGTCTCATGGCTAACTGGATGCCTCTATCTTTTCCATGTTCCCACCAAACTTGGCGCTGTCCACAAGGACCTCATTCATTGCCCTATTAAATTTCCTACCATCCTTCCTTATCCTTTCCATCCACATGGGTCTGTGCGTCCCCTTCCTTAGGTTAGGATTAGTTTAGGATTTTTAATAGTGTCCATATCTAGGTCATTCGCCTAGTTCATAGGTTAATAGGATTTAGATCTATTTTTACCATTATAGAATTTAAAAATCCACATAGGATAGTAGTTAGGGTATAAGGTAGAACTTAGGGGTAGATTAGGGTCTAATCCCCTCACACTTAATTAATCAATTTCCAATCAAGTCCTTCCGACTGACATCCAAATTCAACACTATGCAGGATGTTTCGTCCCACGTTCCACATACCTGAGCCACCCGCATCCAGGCCTTTATCACCTTACGGGGTCTAGCGTTACAACAGTGTATGGTTCGAGAATCGAACCTTTTCCATTGGCATCTACGTGCCAGATATTCATACCTAAAATCAGGTGCTGCAACATTTATATCAACCTTCAGTCTGGTTTAAAAGTAAATCGGCAAAGTGATTACAAGAAGGCCACAGCATACCTTGGATCAATGGAATTGATTCAAGGTGTGTTGTCAATCAGCGAATAGAGTTCATCAAGCATACGACAATCTGTTGTCATATCAGCAAACATACAAGCAATAATTACTGTTGTCCCACGTAAACAAATTACAGTATACAAGAGTCCAGATTAGCAACACATTCCTTTAAGATCAAAAATATATCTTAACATGTTTGTCTTCATTTCAGCAGTTACAACATTATGAAAGTAATCACCATGATAACTTACAAAAATAAAGGTGTTACATTCCTCCTTCTTAAAGAATCATCGTCCGATGATCAAATTAACCAATTCAAGGAGTTTCTAGGACAAAATTCAGTTATTGTCCTTCCATTCATAATTTCATACCAAAATAGATTCACTCTTTAAAAGCAGTGTTTTAAGACAAGCTGTAAAATAGACCAATAATTGTCTAAATTTGGTAGAATTATTAGTTTTTTGAATTTCAATTTCGATCAAACAAGTATGGAAAAGTAGATCTCATTTCTTCAAGATTTTCCCAAGTTGCACTTTCTTCGCTAAAGCTGGTCCCCTTTGGACCTTACATTGATTCACTTCGCGATTTCTTAAGTACAATGTTGGTGAGTTCCTAGCACTCGAATGGGCTTAACCATGATTATTCCCGGTCTTGGACTGCAAGGAATTCTAATTCAGCACATGTGATAAATTTGTTATGTATTTCTTGAAGCAAAGAAATATGAAAAACATCATGCATTTGTGATAAAGTAGGAGGTAATGCTGCTAGACGATAAGCTACAGGGTTGATTATTTCAACAATTTCAAAAGGTCCCACGTATCATGGCGACAACTTGGTAGCCTTGCCAAAAGTTATTGAGCTCTTTTTTGGCTTCACCCGAAGAAAGACCTTCTCTCCCAGTTTATAATTCCTATCAACCCGCTTTAAGTCTGCATAACTCTTTTGCCTATTGGCAGCCTCCTTAAGATGTTCCCGAATCATTTTGATTTGTTGTTCCATTTCCGTAAGGATTTCTGGCCCAATTACCTCTCTGTCCTCTATGTTGTCCCAGCTGATAGGGGTTCTGCATTTTCTTCCATACAATGCTTCAAAGGGTGCCATTTTTAAAGAGGCATGGTATGTATTATTGTAGGCAAATTCAACCAGCGGAAGGTATTCCTCCCATTTATACTGCTGGTCCATGCAATACATCCTTAACATGTCCTCTAAAACTTGATTAACTCTCTCGGTCTGTCCATCCGTCTCCGGATGATATGCAGAGCTGAAGTTTAATTTAGTTCCCAAGGCCGCATTAAGTGTTTGCCAAAACCTTGATGTCATCCTCGGATCTCTGTCCGATATGATTAATTCGGGTATTCCATGCAATCTGAAAATTTCATGTACAAATCTTCTTGCTAACACTGGTGCATCGTCTTTCAAATTACCAGCAATGAAGTGTGCCACTTTGGTTAATTTGTCGATGACAACCAGGATAATATCATGCTTATTTCTTGACATAGGCAATCCTTGAACGAAATCCATCGTTATCACTTGCCATTTGTACTGTGGAATGCTGTGGGGATACAATAATCAGTGGGATGCATATGTTCCACCTTAACATGCTGACATTCTAAGCAGTGTGTTACAAATTCCACCACATCCTTTTTCATTCCCTTCCAGAAGTATTGTTGCTTAAGATCAGCAAGCATTTTCGTAATGCCAGGGTGTCCAGAAAAAGGTGAATTATGAAATTCAGTTAACAATTTCCTTCTTAAGTCATTTGCCAAAGGTATATATACCCTATTTTCAAACCTCAGAATTCCTTCATTGTCAAAATGAAATCCTTTATACCTGACATCCTTTGGATCTACAGCAAGTACTATTTTGACTTGCTGGAAATAAGGATCTGATTCCAAGGCATCTTTCACCTCATCCTTAAACTGAGTTCTTAACATTATAAGAGCAGAGATATGCTTCCTTCGACTCAGAGCATCTGCCACTCTATTTTCCATGCCATGCACACGCACACGCACACGCACATGGACACGCACATGGACACGCACATGCGCACGCACACGCACACACGCACATGCACACACACATGCACGCGCGCGCATGTGCATGCACATGCACATGCACACACACACACACACACACGCACGCACGCACACCCACACATACGCACGCCGATGCACATGCGAGCACATATGCACGCATACGCAAAACACACATGGGACTCCATACCCATACACACACACTCACACATGCTCATGCACACACACACACACACACACACACACACACACACACACACACACACACACACACACACACACACACACACGCACGCACACGCAAATACACATGCACACGAATACACACACACACGTAAAGAGAAGCGCTGCGCATGCCGCACACACACACACACCTGAAACATGCACGCCGATGCACACGTGCGCACATATACACGCACGGACACACATGTAGACGCATACCCATGCACACACACTCACACACGCTCACACACACATACACTTACACGCACACATACATAAACACACACACTCACACGCACACATACACTTACACACACACATAATTAAACACACACACACACACACATACACACACACATGCACACACACGCACACTCACACACACGCACACACACCCATGCCCACACAAACAAAAACACTCACACACACAAACACATACACGCACACATACACATACACACACACACACACACACGCGCACACACGCACATGCACACACATATGTTAATGCACACGGACACACATGCTCGCACAGACACACACACACACACGCCCACAACCCACACACACACACATGCACATGCACACGCACACGCACACATAAATATATGCACACGGACATACACACACACACACGCACATGCACACACACACACACACATACATGCAAAACACACACACAAATGCACACGCATGTACACACACACACACACACACCCACGCACACACGCACATGCACACAAACATGCACAAGCACATGTGCACGCACACGCACACGCATGCACACATACATGTATGCACACGGATGTACACGCACACACGCATATGCACAAGCACACACACACCTACATGCACATACACACAAACACACATGCACATACACATGGACACGCACGTGCACGTGCACACGCACACGCACACACACACACACACACGCACACACACATGCACACGCACACGCACACGCACACCCACACGAACACACACACAAACCCGCACGCACGCACGCACGCACACGCGCACACGCACGCACGCACGCACACGCGCGCACACACACACACACACACACACACACACACACACACACACACACACACACACCCAAATGCACACGCACACACACACGATCACACTCACGCATAAGCACACAGACACGCACACATACATATACGCACACGCAGGTACACACACACAAACGAACATGCACACACACACACACGTACTTGCACACAAACACACCAACATGCACACGCAAATCCACATGCACGCGCACACACATGCACACGCACACATACATGCATAGGCACAGAGCACGGCAGTGCATGCACACACACACACGTACATGCACACACACAAACACACACGCACACGTACACGCAAATACACATGCACACACATATGTAAACACACGCGGACATATATGCTCGTATAGACACGCATACACACAGACACACAGAGACATACCAACACCCAAACGCTGCAATACATTGTTGTCACCTGCTGCAATACATTGTTGGCTTTGGGGCTCCTCCATAGCTTTTGGAAGATCAAATTCTTCTAGCTTTGATTCAAGAGGCATGTTGCAAACTATAGGCTGTTGTCCTTGAACTCTTTTGTCCATGGCAGCAAGTTCTTGTTGTTGGAGAACGAATGGTTAAAAAGGAAACATGGTAATTTCAGCTAGCTCTTCATCTAAACATTCTTCTAAGTCGATGGCAAATCAAACTCTTCAATGTCTTGCTGCAGCAAGTCTCTCCCTCTTGTATGGTGGCCTCCAAATCTACATTTTCTTCACCCGTATAACTTCATTTTCAAACATGAAACTTGTCAATCCAAACTCATCCCAAAATCAGATTGTTGGAGAGATGAAGTGGGAGAGAAGCATGAAATTTCTTGTGCCTTTTGCTCACAATTTGGACTTGTTTTGTTCACCTCCATAATGGCTTCATCAATAAAATCATCACCTTCAAATGAAAGCAAAAATGTATCAATAATGCTTCCTTCTTCTACTGTTGTAAAAAATGACTTGACCTCATCCATTTTCTCCTCAAAGATGGGGTTTTGAGATGGTTTTCCTTCCTTCTTGATGGCTGATTTTGCAGTGCAAACTAGATCAGCATTTTCTTTGGGCAAAGTGCCAACATGGACACCCAACTCATCACCAACAAACTGTTGTTTTTCTCGCTTCACTGCTGTTATAAAATCAGCCTTGTTTTTCACTTGTTCTCCAACTTCAACATCCTCTATTGGTTTCACCATCAAGGGGATTTTTGTAATCCCGAATTTAAGAGCCCAACTCTTCGGACTTTAAATTTCTTCATCCTTGTTTGGCTCTTCTTTCTCGCTTGCTGTTTTCCTTGATTGGCATTCTGATTTTTATCCTCCCAACATGGATTTGGGAATGCAAGAGGAGAAGTGGATTGTAACTAAATTGATTTTGTAATTTTTGTGGTGGTGGAGGAGGTAGGAACTCTTGTTTATTTGGAGGGAATGGCTATTTGGAAGGGAAAATGACAGAAGAATTGAGATGGGGTGGAAGACTAGGGAATGGAGAAATGGATTCAACACTTGGGACAGCAGATGGAGAGTTTAAAACTTGACACTACTGAGATAAAATAGATTGGGAAAGAAGGAGAGAAGAGGCATGAGATGGTGTGCTTACCTATTGAGAAGGTTGTTGAATACTCCTCTCATACACCTTTATTCCTCCAATCCACTTTCGTAAGCAATGGTAGTGTTATCCAAAATGTGCCCCCTACTCATTTTGTGGCTAACTCCTCTCATTCTTCCCCCTTTTGTGCCTCGGTCACAAAATTTTGCTTTTCGTGCACTCAAAACCTTACGGAAATGACACCATTGGATAGAGCTCTTTCTCGACTTTCCGTAGAAGGTAAATTTTTCCTCCTAACTCCATGTATTTTTCAAGTTATGGCTCGATGGAGTTTTTGTGGGAAATTTTCCCCTAGAAGGCCCTGACCCAATCGAGAACTCGCCACGTGTCCAGGCCAAAAATATCAAAGCGACCCGATTTGGCCCTGTTTTGCCCTAAAACTTCAAATCGCCATATCTTTCGATCCAGAGCTCGGTTTTTCACGTTCTTTATATCAATGGAAAGCTGGTGAAATTCTCTACAAGATTCCGAGGTCAATTTTGCATTTTGATGGAGTTTGGAGAGATAAAATTGAAAAACATCTCTGGCACGTGGTAATGGCCAGAAATGACGTTTCAACAACCAGTTTTAATGCAAAATGGGTCGCATTCTTCTTCAGCATGGCCAAAAATGTCAGGGCATGGGTCTGTAAGGATGCCCATGTTGTTTTAATGCATCTTCATTCAATGGGGAATGGCTTCCACGTTTTTTACACGTTTTCTCTCTCCTGGGCTTGACCCATGCATTGTAAAAGCCAGATTTGACTCATTTTTGAGGTGGAACATTTTTTGGATAGCAAGCTTCTTCTTTCACCTTCAACAAGTGATTTTTGCAAGTATCGACCTTCTTCATGATCAGTAATGAGTTTCTACCTCTTTGATTTTGCAAATGCAAGGATTTTGACAAAGTGAAAAATGATAGTGCGGACTGTGATCAATTTTTAGTCCTTTGTTTGTATTGTCTTGCTTCATTTAGACCTCTAATCGTGCATCTTATCAAAGCATGTGTATGATGTTTCATGTTGCATTTAATGAAATTGTGTCAATTTACATGAACAAGAAGTGTTCACCACTCCTTTGGTGTATCACCTATTAGTTTATTTTCAATTTTTGCACTTTCTATCTATGTCTCCTTGGAATTTAGAGTAGGATTAGGATTCAAACCTCCGCAATTGTGCAAATAACAAATCTAATCGAGGAGTTTGAGGAACCACCTCTAATCTAGAGATTCCTTTCTCATTTTACAAGTCCCACACTTGGAGAGAGGTTTCAATGTTGTGCAATCACACCTGGATGCCGAAACATCAACTTAGAAACCTGATTTGCATCGGGGTGCTTCGATTTGCGATAATAGGTAGTGTTGTAATCATGAAGTCTAGCTTCTCTTGAGGGCTGCAATGCGTTGGAAAAGGTCCCACCTATGGACAAGGTGCTCTACAATCGATTCTAAATGCGTTCATTTGTGCTTGAGCCCCTGGATTGCACCATGTTTACCTCCATCTTTTGGATTTGTTCAAAGCAAATCTGCATTTTCTTTTGATCGCCCTCACAACCAGCAGTATACCCTTGTGCTTCACATGCTTCATATCCAAACCGACTTTGCACCGCTGGTCATATGGGTAGACATGCTGATTTTGAATTTGATCAAAAATCGATATGGAGGATTTGTAAAACATGTTGGAGGTGTGATATCTGCTGTTGTAAATGTGAATTCCATGATGGAAATGAAGTCATGATTGCACAACTTCATGGAATGGAAAAGAATGAAAATGATGGAAAGAAGAATGGATGGAAATGAATGGAAAACAGTGTCATGCAACTTAGAGAATGAGTTGTTTACCACATGGAGTCACCGGATGTGCTTTTGAAAGTGCCTCCAAAGGTTGAATCTTTAACAGAACACACCAACTGTCAAAGATAAAGTGGAAGACATCTAGGTCCCACCTGGGCGTCTGCAGCCAAACCGTTGTTGCGCAAATCAAAGAAGCACGGATGTTGATCGGATGTCTAGTTTGATCATTCTAAGCATCCAGTGTGATTGCACAACATTGAATCCTCTTCCCAAGTGTGGGACTTGCAAAAATGGAAAAGGAATCTCCAAATTAGAGGCTGGTTCCTCAACTCCTCTGATCAACTATTTTACTTGCACAATTGCAGAGGTTTAAACTCCTAAATCTACTCTAAATTCCAAAGGGACAAGGATAGAAAATGTAAAAAGAAAGAACTAATGCTAATAGGTGATGCACCAAAGGAGTCAGAACACACGATGTTGTGTGAAATACACAATCCAAAAGGAAACACAAGACAAAACATGCAAAAATGCTCAAAATGTAATGAAAGATCAAGAAAGCAATGATAGATATATGAAAGGATTGAGATTTTAATCACAGAGCATATATCAACATCTCAGATCAATACGCACTTACATTCAGTGATCCGAGGCAACAAAAGGTGCTGCATTACATGGAAAGGTAAAATTTCTTCACAAATTCTACCAAGGAGGAAGAAAAAGGAAGTTGCAGAGCTGAAAAGTGTCTCTCCTTTTGCAAAATGAACTCATTCTGGCTTTTATAGTGCAAACCACGACCCCAGGAGAGAGAAACGCGGGAAAAAGTGCAAGGGGTTCAACCATTGACCAAAATGCCATCAAAACAACATGGGCACCCTGACAGACCCATTCCCTGACATTTTTAACCATGCTGGGAGAGAATGCGAGCCATTCTTCATTAAAAATGGTGGTTGAAACGTCATTTCTGTCCATGACCACGTGCCAGAGGTATTTTTGATTTTATCTCTCCAAACTCCATCAAAATACAAAAATGACCCCGGAATCTCGTAAAGAATTTCACTAGCTTTCCATTTTATAAAGAACGTGAAAACCGAGCTCTGGATCGAAAGATATGGTGATTTGAAGTTTTAGGGCAAAACAGGGCCAAATCGGGTCGGTGGGAAAAAATTCGAATTTTTGCACCTTTTTGGTCATTTGGAAAATTTTCCAAAATTTCCCCGCGCTCCTCCACTCTAGGTGCCACGTGGCGGCATCTCATTAGCCGCAAGCCTTTCAGGGGAAAATTTTCCCGAAAAACTCCACTGAGC
>CM031234.1:1029789369-1029854193 GCA_018340775.1 Taxus wallichiana var. yunnanensis | reverse complement strand
ATGTAAATACATAGACTGTAACATCTTTAATGATAACCAGAGCTAAAAAAATGAATAGTAACAAACAATAAGATTAAGGGAAAAAGATACCTACTTAAAGTTGAAATCATCACGCACATTCTGGTAATGAGCTAGATCTCGTGTTTTAAAAAACACAACACGAGAAATGGATTAGTACATAGATGGGTGAATTGCCTGACATTTTTAGTATATAGACTGTAACATCTTTAATGATAAAGATAAAAGATAGATAAAGAAGATACCTATTTAAAGTTGAAACAATCCATTATCAACAAATGACTTCATCAAACTCGATGTTGTCTTTTGTAGAATGTGACAAGAGCCAATTACACTCTTAAGGTTGGGAATATTTGTACTTGTAGTTGTATTATTCACACCTCTTCTTTCGCAAAGGGAATTCCAAAGGCTTGCAATTGCTTTTTAACGGAAAGGTTTCATGGAGTATCGAGAAACATAACACCTCATGCAACTTTCGCATTTTTATCCAACCTATTTCTCGGGGTCAATTAAAGGTCGGGAGCGCCTGTGCAATAGTTTGAGTGGGCGCCTCCTCAAAATTTATTTAATATTTTTTCCATAAAGTAAATAAATAAAATATGTTTATATTTTTGTATTTTTAAATTTACATCATGGTCATAATAAAATAATAATAAAAATATATTATTAAGTTATCACTAAGGATGAAAAATATTTTGTGGATGGAAAACATTAGTCATAGAGCTGCTCAGTAATGTAAAAATACAATATTTTATACAAGGCTTCTTACAAGTCTGAATTAACCATATCAAGTAGGTGACATGAACTCTATCCTGAAAGAAAGCACCATTGTTTTACAAAGAAACAAAAATGTTTATGTAGCTCTCATGGTTTTGTGAAGATTCATATTTGGACCAGGCCTACGGATTCCTCCATAACAAAATAATAGAAAATTTACCCAAAATATTAAGAATAGAAAATCAAATACTTTTTTCCTTTAATTATACTCACCTCTCCTAGATACACTAGCAACATTATAAAAATACATTAAACTTTTTCTAGAACAAACTGCAAAACCTACATAATCTAGAGCTACCTCGGAGAATGGGTAACAATACCAAAAACATCATATGTGCTTATAAATATGTGATATTTTCTTTTACTTGCAAAAATATTACAAAACTTTTTGTGTATGTGTGAAATTTATGTTACTATACAATAATATCTATAAGTGGGTTAATCAATATTAAGTCTTCGGATAAATTATTTTAAAGTTAAGTTCTAAAATTAACCGATAAAAGGAAATTTTTAGATTCAGCGCCCACTGCTTGTTGGCGCCTAAGCAATCGCCTAGTTTGCCTAAGGCTTAATCCCCTCTCGCTGTTTCTCGCTTTTGATTTTATAAATGACAATGCACCGAAAACCCTTTCATCCTCCACATGACCCCAAAATCATTGTTTGGCATAACTCATATAATCTAAAATATTCACCGATATCTTCTTGTAAGATAGAACTTTGATAGATTCCTCACACACCTTGTAATAGCACCACTTTCAGAAGGTTGATCTAAATTCTTATATTGGTTCCTCATTGTTGTTGCAAAATTTGTTGACTGAAACTTTAATAAATCGGCATTCAGTATACCTTTGATTTCCATACCCTTGAGCTCTGACATCTTTGTAAATTGTTCCATTATTGTACCCATTGATTTATGGAAATGCTTTCTGACAAAGTCTACACGGCCACCTTCAGTATTCCAAAAATTAGGATTCATCACACCCATGGCTTCTAGAATTTTATCTTTACAGAAACGTTCCCTAATTTCTGATGACAAGGTTTCAAATTTTTTAAGCTTTATTCTTGTTTCAACTATAATGACTCAAACAAATTACGTGTCACGGGAACATCTTCTCGTTCCGATCTTGTAATATCTTGACGTTTTTGCAAAATGTGCATTGGTATTTCCCTCCCATTAACAGTGATGCAGAGGTGATCGTGGATATTAAATCTCAAAAAGGTGTTAGGATTTTTAAGATCTAATAAATCTTTCCAATTTTCAAAAACAGGTGCATCAAAACTATCCTGGGAACAGTACAATATATCAAGACTTTGACATACCATTTTTCTCATCCGTATAAAATCCACAATATAGATTAATCTGCCTGCATGCTTGCTTCATCGATGTATTGATCTCCTTTAACATTGAAAGAATACCAACCAATGTAAGCAATGTCTCCAAATCGCTTAAACGGAACAACAAGTCCCTGCTCTATCAACTTCATGACGGTATTTGTGCATGAAACCAACCAATGAAGGATACTCCTCACAAACTCGCATGCAAGTTCATACAAAGAGATCCATCTAGTCTCCACATCCTTGAAGTTTTTTGCCATCCGTAATTCCAATTGCAAATTTTGGAACTCGAGAAAACACTTTGGGTGCTTGACATATAGGCATGAAGTTATCTTATAAGGTCTTCTAATTTAGCAACAATTTCGTGGTTGCTTACCATTTTATATGCTAAATTCATTCTCGTGAGCCATACAAAGTGAATTGGTAGCATATATGGGACCACCGTTGTTTGTAATATAACACGAGCCCTGTCTCGGTGACCCCGCATGACAAATGCACCATCTGCTCCAACGCATACCAACTTCGTAGCAATTTCATAATCAGTCATTCCAAAGAACATCTTTCAAATGAGAAACAACTATTTTATATAGGTTTTCGGCATTGCAGTTTTCAACCATTTTCATAACACCCAATAGATGAGGTGTCCTTATATGATTTTCTAAAGTATAGATGTGGATACATACCCATGCGGTGTTGTCGATCGTTGTCACTTCATCAATCAAAGAGAGATAAAGTTTACTTTTTTACATTCTCTTTCAAATCTTCCTTCTCTATCATCGAGAGGCATTTTGCCATTTCCCATCCACTACTTTCAAACCAATGAGACCGAGGTACATTCAAGATTCCGTTAAATCGACACAAAACTTTGAAATCGAGGAAATCCAAAATCGCTCTTCCTTTTTAGTATTTGAAAAGAGTAGAGAATTGTATGAATTTTTGCATGTAGATTTGTTTCTTTCATCTTACCAATATGCGATGTGATCGCTCCTCCCTTTTCCAACAGATGTCTGTGTTTTTCCGCCTCCGCCTCATATTCCGCTGCGTATCTAACATGCATGCATTCTTTTCGATTTTCCACCTACGTGTTTTGATTTTTGGCCATCCGCCCTGCTATGCTTAAATATTGTTTTCCATAATGTTTTTCTATAGTGTCCAAACTTCATTGCATTTTTTGTTGCTTTCCCAATTTCCACGTACATATTGTACATGTACATTCGGATGGGATTTCTTCAGAATTAGATGATTGTACAGGTTCAATAAACGGAAATTTAGCTGCCCAATCAAACTTGTATGTCCCGCCAATGGTCCACATATTCTTGTTCGTGTTCAATGCCGTACTTTTTTAGTAGAATTTTGAGCAATATCACAATCACCTGTTTCCTCTTTCTTGGACCGGAGTTTGATTTTGATTTTTGTCTTCCATTTTGCTCGGTGTTTGTATTCGTGATATCTAGCCGCACTCTGGGGTCGCACCCCAACAGAATAATATCTTCAAGATCGGCATATTATCGTAGGTTTCATTTGTTTGACTTTGATACTATGCATAATGCATGTCCACCTCAATAATACCTTCCACACGATCAAGATTCCGATTCTTTGTGGTGGCATCTATATGATTGGTATTTACAATATCTCGTATCGCAGAGAGTTTCCAAAATACTTGAAGAGTGATTTCGAGATTTCTTACTTACTTTTAGGTTATTCGTATTCTTTGAGTGGCACCTTCCATTATTCTCGAAAAGATTCCTACGTCAAAGATAAGAACCAAGTAGTGACTCGCCCAAAGGTCTCGAGGTCTCTGCACGCGCCCCTCGCCTCGAGGTCTTTGTCACGTGTCAACTCGCACTTGCGCATGGCGTCAACAACCCATTTCTCGTCAGCGCGCCCATCGAATATCTGTCGCGCGCCAACACTTCCTCTGTCGCGCGCCCACGCCTCAATATATCGCCACGCGCCAACACTTCTCTCGCGCGCCAACTTCTTTGCCCAAGTCGCGCCAACACTTCTCTCGCCGCACATCAAGATGCACCTGTTATCGCACGCCAACAATGCCCTTGTCACGCGTCAACAATCACAAAGCAATGAATCAATCTCTCGTGCTTAAGGGTATGCGAGTTCAAATTTCACAATATTGGTAATTTGTTAAGCTACTTGAGGTATACTACCAATAATCACCTAGGTTTTTATAGGAGATGTTTTCAAATGAAGGCGAAGCCGACCCCAAAAAAAAAATATACTATATATTTTAGGTAACAGACACCGACCCACTCCAAATAATTCGCCTTTTCAAATTTTCCTAAAATGAAATTTTCGCCATATTACGAATATTCGTTGCTAAAATTATCCCCTGCATTGGATAGGTGGATGGGAGATTCGAGTTGTTTTAATATGTAGTAACCAAGAGGTGTAAATACATAAATATTTTATTATAAAATGATATGTAAGTAAAAGAAAAGTAGATTGAATATCAAAGCAAAATAGGACAAATATTTAATATGTAGTATAAGAGTATTTATTAAGAAATATTCCACCTGCCATGTAACAATTAGATCAACAATACATATGAAAGCCATGAGGGGTACTAGTTTTTTTTTTGTTTGATTTTTTTAGGGGTGAGCCTTTGTTTGTTTTTGTTGCATTTTCACTTCCGCAATATTTTTCTACCACTCCTTATATTCACATATATACCTATAAATTGTTTCCACAACTCCTTGAACAACACCCATGTTATCCATCAAAGGATTTCCATATACGACGTCATGTTGTTATATGTTTGAGTTTTACATTGTTTGTACTTTCTATTTTTGTTGCACCCACACTTTTCCTTCATATAACCCCTTTAGCTTCGCCCCTCTTCCTCTTAGAATATTTTTCTCCTTCCAATATAAATCCTTCAAAAGATCCCCTTTGACATTTCCATCGTACATTTCACATACGATTACTAGTTTTAGTTTAATTTGGTTTCAAAATGTTCTTTGGAGTAGTGTATATGCTTGTAGTGAGTATTTAAAACATCATCGATTTGGATTGAGGCAACTACAATTATTGTTTATTGTTTTGGTGTTGGCTTTGTTTGAAGGTTTTTGTGTGTTTGGTTGGTTTTGGGGGAAAGGTTTTTATTGAGTTGGTTTTGTAATTTTCTTCATAGTTTAAGTTTTGTGTTATAGTTAATGTCTTGTTAGCTTTTTAGTTGTTTCCTACCACCTTGTGTGGTTTTTAATGAGGTTTTGTTTAGCCAATTGTCTATGTTTTACTTGGATTAGTTTTTTTAAAGCTTACTGCCATTTGCTTTCATTGGACATGAATAAAGTATTAAGTGGATACCCATACATTCCGAAGAAAATACTAAGTTTGAGAATAGAAAGCTACCAATTATAAGTTTAGTTATGTTCTAGCATTCATTTGGATGGTCATTCAAGTAGCTTGATTTGTAAATTAAAAAATTATTTGCGTGTTCTTCCATCAATGAACATTCAATTTTTATCACAAAGTATAAACTTTACAGAAATTTATGAAACAAAGAATGTCGTTAAAAATGCCTCTATAAAATAAATATATATGCAATCCATATAAACCTGTATAAAAAAACACATTAATTACAAATACTAAACACATTTAAAAAATAACACTGACATATAAACCATTAACTACAGATGCTAGATATATGTGGCGACTGTGTTCTTTATTACGCAGAGCCGCCCTCCATTGTCTTTATACGTAAAGCCACGGGGACCACAATAAATTATTCACTTAGAGTCGACTGAACCCATGAGTTGTGCAGAGGCAGTGGCCATGGCATTGTATGAACTCCCTCCTTCCATCAACGCAACTTTTGCCCTTTCACACAGATCTCTCATTGTCTGCCTTGCTCGAATTCCCTCTTCTCCTTCCATCAATGCCCTCACTACCCTTTCAACTTCCCCTCTCTTTACAAACCCGTCTCTTTCCATCTTCAGATCTATGGCTACCTTGTGCTCGTTAACCAGCATAAACCTGTTAAACCTCTGTTCAGCAAAGACCGGCCAACCGATCATCGGAACCCCATACGAAATGCTCTCCACCGTAGAGTTCCAGCCGCAATGAGAAAGGAAGCCTCCGGTAGACGGGTGAGAAAGAATGGGAATTTGAGGAGCCCAATTCGGAACCACCAATCCTCTGTCCCCGGTTCGACTCGCAAAGCCATCGGGTAAGAGCTGCGAAAGATCCATGTCCTGGTCGTGGGAGAAGGTGATATATTTATGTTCTCTGCGCACTACCCACAGAAAGCGGTGGCCGCTTGCTTCCAGTCCATGCGCAAGCTCTGTAATTTGGTCTTTGGACAAAAACGCTCCGCTTCCAAAGGAAACAAATAATACCGAGGAGGAAGGCTGTGAATGTAGCCACTTGAGACATTCATGCCCCTCGTCAAGCTCCGATATCACAGGACCAATTGCATAGATTGGTGGAAGTGGAGTTGCAATAACCTTACCTTCCTTGAGGGCTTCTACTGCTTTGGGCTCGAGATCTTCAAAAGTATTTACCAGAATTCCAGCTGCTTCCGGCAGGCGAGAACAGTGATGCAGGGTCCACTGAAATGCTGCATCAGACCTGTCTTGAAGGGGTTCAGGTAGATCCCTCGCAGAAAATAGCGGAACCCCGGCAATGTTCACTGAAATATCGGCTCCGTCTTTTGACGGTATATCGCACTCAGAAATAAGTTTGGGAAGAGCTAGCGCAACACAAAGTATGGAAGCAGAGCACGTGAAAAATATGTATGTGGGTATGTTCAGCTTCATGGTAACATCGAAAGTGGCGGTGCAGAAGAAATCTGTAATCAGGGCAGATATTGGGGAAGATGAGTATTGGAGAATATTTCCAACATGAGGTGCAGCTTTCTGCATGAAGATGGAAATGCGAGTTTCGATCTTCATATGGTCCTCCTCCTCCGGGAAGGCAATGTCGGGAAGCTCAGTGAAGCGGATGTCGAGGGCGGAAGAGGCCAACAGGGCAACATAACTTGCTTGCTTAGCAGCGCACATCCACTTTGTAGTTATTACAGTTACTGAGAAGCCGTGGTAAACACAGAGGCGCTTTGCAAATTCAGCAGCAGGTATGAAATGCCCGACTCCTACGCATGGAAAAATGGCGATATGAGTTTTGCGAGTGCCATTTTCCGCTTCCATTGTGCACGCTTACACACTAATCTGATCTGTAGTTATCTCTTCTTTGCAGACTTGCAATTGAAGTGGAGGGCGTACACGTAATTTATCGTCGCAACTGACGTCGATGGAACAGTTAACTACAACTACTATTCAAATGAACTTTTCTTGTCCACTTATCGTTGTCTAAAACTTTTTGACCCATCTCTTTCTGGAGGCTGCAGTTTAGTGAAAGCCGTACACTACTATCTATCATAGAGCAAACTCTATGATTTTTACTAGCAATAGCACACTCCGCGGAGGATAATAATATTAAGTTTGTGTGTAAATGGTGGTCAATGGTAAATGTGTCTTGGATGACTACAGACTATACTTTAGATTATAAAACTTATGAACCCGAAAGAGATGGGTTATTTTGTGAAAAAATCTTTGGGCCTAAGAAAAGGGGAGTTTGTGCTTGTGGAAATGTGACCACAAAGTCATCCAAACTTGTCAAATCCAAAAGGTCATGAAATCTACAAAAATAGCAAGGTTGTTAATATTTACTAGCAATTGCAAATGAGTTGCAAGTTACGCCGGAGAGGGCTTGAGTTTTATGTGTATAATATGGTTTGGATGTAAAATATATTCTATGATCTATGATAGATGTTTGAGCGAAGAACATAAGTTACATTTGCTAAACATGATTCACGTGTCTTTATGTAAGGTTCCACATTCTGCATACATGTCTATCAAAACATTTGCAACTATATCTAACAAAATTCCTCTATATTTTGGCACAGGTTGGGAGTACTTTGGCAAATTTAAACTAATTGGGTTGGAGCCATGTTTGTTGCATATGGTGAAACAAGGCGAGGAGTATGCGTTGGCAAATGTAAACAGGAAACCACTCTCTGTACCTGAGTGGTGCAAGCGGTTGCAAAAGTTGATGAATATGTACAACGGGAGTAGAATCGGATGGATAAGAACACAAAGATGGAAGCCTCATTTATAAGAAGCATGGAGATGCTCTTCCGCTACAACATCTTGGGTATCATTGGCAGGTTTCTTAATCTCATCTACCCACCAAACATAACATTCTCTAGAGATATGTCATCTCATGGAATGAAGTGATTGAAGGATACTGACAAAATGGGATTGTTGTCTACGCTTTGGGAACATTTAAATGCCAAAATATGAACTTTTGTAAATAAACGCCAAGTGTTCAACCAAATGATACAACATGTTATCTTTTAAATGAATATCATAATTGTATCTTATAGAAGACATGGTCATCGTCAAGAGACATTGTGATTGTTTCATCAAATAAAACAACTGTATATTCACCCCGATCAACTCACCTATACCAACATATGTGTGGCCCATAACAAAATACGAGCTTTATAGCAACACGGACATCCATCAAGGCATAGTAGGCAATGTTTTTTTTGTTGGAAGTTACTATATTGTCCTCTCCCCATCACACAAACTTAAAATAGAAAAATTACAACTCCAATAAACTAAACATTGTTATCCTCTCCACAGAAATTGCAACTCATTTAGAACTGCATCGGATTCTTTAATTGACTTCCAGAGAAAATGCTTTGGCTCTTAATTAACATTGCTTCTTCACATGATCTGACAAAAATTTCTCGGTGGATACATGATCTCCAAAGATTTGGTTCTGTTTTTTGTTAGATGGAATCATTGAAACAGTCTCCGTGGCCCTGAATGTCTAGTGTGCGCCATCTGTGAGAGCCCTTTTGAAAGGGGCTAACGGATCAAACTACCACATATCCTTAAAATTTGTTCTTTTTGGGACAAGGCTCTTTAAGACACACAATGCCTTCCCTTCCAAAGTTTCTTAAGTGGCTCACAAAAATAGAACTCGTATTGTTATGCAAGACAACACTGGGGTCATATGCCACATCCCTAGCAGAACTAGCCCAGTCTGTGAAGTCCCTAGATGCTATCAGTAGAGACATCGATAAGCTTTCTCAGTACATAACCAATAAGGTTTTTTTTAATTTCCTTGTTAATCCAATCATACTAGACGAGAAGAAAAAGGGTATTCTCAAAGACATTACAAATGATGCCAAGTTTCAGCCTTATACATTAAATTTTCTCTACATTCTTATTGACAAGAAAAGGATTGACTTGATTGGTGAGATTTTCAAAGAGTTTGAGACTGTCTACAACAAACTGACCGACACAGAGTTGGCAGTTGTGTCTTCTGTAGTCAAGCTTGAGAATCAGATTTCTCTTGGTCCTTCACAAAATCAATGCAATGTTTTTGTCGATTTAAGTCATATCTTCTGCTAGAGTGTTTCCATAATGGCTTTCTTAAATTTGTTAGGCCATAATTCATCTATTGTTGCCCTGCACTCTTCCTCTGACAGAGGAGTTCAGGATTCTTCTACATGAGCGACACCTCTATCAATAATAACCTGATCATGCCTTGCTTTCTTCAAGTACTTTTGTAATGATGCGTACAAGTTTTGAGCACTCAAACTGAGGGCAAAATAATGTTCCACCACACTCAACAAGTCCATGTTTCCATTACCAAGCTCTCCTTCACTGCGTAGGTCAGGGCATCACCTTTGAAGATGCCCTTGCTGGAATGTGTCAAATTCCGGCAAGCTTGTTTCCAGCGAATCTGTTTCATTAAATTTAGGCATTTTGTGATAAATATCCGTAATTTGAGCATTTTGTGGTGTGGTCCAAAAAGGAAAGTGGGGTTGTGTCACCCGGGCGGCCGTCATTCTTGCTTCCATATTGCATTGGTCGCCGGCTTGACTTCCACGTAGTTTTCGCAACACGTAATTTTCTTTTTTCCATGTTTTTATCTCTCTTTTTTAAGAGTTGAGAATGGGCACATCACCACCGTTCACGTGATCGATTCCGCTAAGATTGGCATCTGTTGGGGTTGGGATATTTGATTTTTCAAGCGGCGATTATGTACTCTTTCCCCCTGCTGAGTTGGACTGGATACATAGACGTTTTCCTTGTATGCTTGCACCTTCTGTCACAACAACAGTATAAGAATTCATACATCTCTTACAGGGTTGTTTCCATTGCTTATTAATGGATGTCTTATCTTGGCAAAATGTCCCTTTACCAACTCCCTAAGTCAGTATGCATTTAGTGGCAGTCGCTGAAACAGTGCCACCAATAACTATTTAAAATATCTATCTCCCATTATAAATATGGAAAGCCATGGTGTAGGCGAGCAGTCTCCAACAGCGAAAGGGTCGCACCTGTGCAGCGACAATTTTCTCTTCAGCATGCGTTTATAGTAGTCACTTTCTCTATCCATAATACGACGACTGTAGGGTTTTCGATTATTTTCTTCTTCGTCGTTTGCTTGCAATTGTAATGCTGAGATGAGAGGCCTGGGCGCAGTGTATGACATTTTTTTAACCACATCTCTCGATCGGGGATGTTGTTGTTCTTCATCATCGTCGTCTTTGATGGAAATTGAACCCTTGTAGCCATCAAATTTGTTGCAAGGGCCATAGTTGTCTGTGTTGAGTATTGGATCCATTTAATCAGCTAAAAACACTATTTTACTGGGCTGTCTATTGCATTTTCCCCGTTTTAAACTCTTATGTAACTCTAGGGGCATCTCGAACTGATTCAAATGTCCAAAACAAGATTTTCTTTGTGAATATTTTCCTCCCCTGCTCGCCTCCACAGCCTTACCATTCAAAATCTCTCAGGAATTACAGTGTCAAAATCTCCACCACAAACCTTAAATCTGCAATTTTCCTGGAGGTCTTTGGACCGGTACAGAAATAAAAACATTCTTCACTGTTTTGGACAGAGATTATCTGTTATTTGACCAATGGTGTTTGAAACCGCGCCGATTTTAATGATTGAACCGTGGAAATAACACATATTTCATAATGAAAGACGTATCTCTGCTTGATTTATGATGACTTGGAGCAGTGAAGAAAAAACATAAGTGGCCCTTCTAAAATCCAGCAACCTGTAAAGTTAAGCCACCGGAATTTGACACTTTCCAGCAATGCCTTCTTCAAAGTAAACGCTCCGTGAATTAATGATTTTAAGTTTTCATTTTTATTTGCCTTTTTCAATTAAACTCCTTGCCTTTTTGCTTTTTTGCTTTTTTATTAGCTTTTAGAACACTTTGGGATGCCACTAAAATGTGAATAAGAAGCAGAAAACACTCCACTTCCACCATGTTTAGATGTTGCCATGTATTTCACATTATAAACAAATCTTGGTTCTTGAGGAATAGGACAATGCCTTGCTCGAAATCTCTCATTTTGACAATCGGTGAAAAAGACCCTGACAAAGGTTGTAATTTTTGGCTTTACACTTGTTAAATATATTTTCCTAAAAAGTTTTGAGGCCTTTTCAACATATCTTTTTTTTGCATATCCCTTAATCATTGTAATCCATGAGACCACATATTTCAGGCAATTTGTCGAATATTTCACATGCATAGGCTAGTAGCATGCTAACAAAGAGGAGGTGATTAGATTGGACAAATGTTGGCATTATAAAGATTCAAAGCTCCATGAGGAATAGATTAGGTTAGACACCTATTGATTGCATTTGGTGAAACAATGTCAATGCTATGTGCAGATACACATGTCTTATATGAAATACGGGGATCCAAGAGGCCATATTTCATTCATGCATTTAGACTATAGTTCATTTCCCTTGCGTATGCGCCACATTTTACATACATATTTACTAGGGTTCTTGCAACAAAACAAAAATTAACTTCTTCCATGATTTAATGGATGGAAAAACACTTTGCACTGGTGGGAAGAATAACATAGGTCTGCTAGAAAGGGACAAAAGAAAACCACTTTCTATTGTGCCTTCCTTGATGTCTAACCTGTAAATACATAATTGTGGGTGACGCAAATCGATTCCTACCAAATAAGATTTAAATATACCCTACCACAAATTTGAATCCATAATTATAGCATATACACTTCAATACGAGCACACCAAAGTACAACAATACAAGCTACAAAAATAATAGGGAAGAATTTACACGACCACCACCACCTATCTATCTATCATAGAGCAAACTTTATTATTGTAATTATTTTTTTAATGAATAGGATGTTATATTATAATAACAAGTAAAATGATACAAGATAATTCTCAAAAAATCAAACAATATGGAAGCATGCTCTAAAGCCACGAGTTCACACTAAGCAGAGCCTATGAGAAACAACTATACCAAAGCATCAAAAAGAACAAGCAAGGAAATTTGGTGGTCATGATTGTAATTATATTTTCTATGAGAAAATAATTTATTTTTTAGCCAAATAGGCATTCGACATGAAATTGATGCAATGGGCATGGTTAGTGATGAGAAATTTGATGTGTAGAATGAGGATAATTGAATATTGATGTATGAGAAGAATACATAGGAAAAATGTCTACTATAATAAAAGATTAGAAAACAATTGAATACTAACACACCTCAATGATATTATGAAACACAAACACACACACAACACACACACACACACACACACACACACACACACACACACACACACACACACACACACACACACACACACACACACACATTGTACAAACATACACATATGTATACATATACATACATTTCATGAAATCTGGACATATCAACTCTAAGAATCTAGACTTACAATATCACCATTTCTAGTTTTATAATTGTTGAAATTTGATTCCTAAATTGTTATTATTGGTTTTTAACTAGTGTGATATTAGATTACAATATTGTTATTATTGGTTTTAAGTAGTGTGATTTTTAGATTCCAAAGTATTGTTATTATTGGTTTTTAACTAGTGTGATATTAGATTACAATATTGTTATTAGATTTTTGTTATTATTGGTTTTAAGTAACTAACGAGTTATGCACATAAGTTATATAGTTCTTAATTTAAGAATTAGGGAAGAGCATATAATTTAGTTGTAATGAAATCATAAATCATAAATAATTCCGTGTAAAACCAAAACGTGGAATACCAAACTAAACTAATATATAAAATTCATAAACTTAGCCTAATAACGGAATTATTAAGTCTTTTAATGAAATAACTTTATTGTATGGAAGAAATTAAATTAATAATCATTTTTGTAGCTTGATTGGCTTAGTAAAATTATTTTGCATCAAGTGGTTGATGGTTTAGAATAATGTTTTGCATCCAAAACATCATAATCAACATAAACATAGTCCATCTAAGCAAAGTAAAAGTTGAACACATGGGCTACAACCACCTATTACAATAATAAAGTCATAATAAATGAGTTTGTATTTAAAATGTGGTAGTAATAAGATTCATCTTCCTTAAACAAATTGATGTTTTTGAGAATCTAGAAAAATCTCCCTTATGTTACACCCAATCTTCTATTTAAATATCAAATAATATTACAACTGTAAAGTATTATTGGAGCATGCTTTGGAATAAAATTTTCAAAAAATCCACATCTCGCGCCAATATGATGTCACATATTAATTTATAATTTTCAATAGTTTCACCAAGTTAACATTCATTACCGTGTTCAATTAGTTGAAGGTATGATTTAATGGCCTTGTGTCCTTTTGGGTATATTAATGAAGCCAATTTTACAATTATTGTTTGGTGTCCATGCCAAAATGACACTATCCACATCAATATCTTCTTTAATATCATCCAAGATGGTTCATGTTTTATTTGGCCTTAAACAATCTTGATACGATGTTACACCTTCTCCTCTTCCTATAGGTTTCCAATATTAAACCCTCACCTTTTTAGCCACATTTTTGCCTTTTCGTTTAAGGAGAATATTCTTTTCTCTTCTCATCCGTATCTTTTCATTATCATTTGTTGGTCATATAAGAAACATCTATCCCTCAACCACATCCTTCAATGAATTGAATTCTTGTTTAGATCTTCCACAAATAGGCCCAACATAAATATCATTATTACTTGGGATATACTGATTAGTGTATTCTTGTCTGTGAACATGTGTGACTATATTCTTGGCCTATATTCTTACCACAAATAGGCCCATTATTTGGTCATATATTCCTTTTTTCTGTACATAATTTGTGGAAAAAAAAAATCATCTGACATCCTGCTACAATTTACAAATGGTCAATCCAAAGCACACAAAATATTTTCCCAATATGTTATCTTTGGAAACCAATATTCTCTACCTTCACCTGTTGTTGTTTTTTCACAATGTTCAATATATGTTTTTATTCCCCTTTTATGATCTTCCATTTCTTTGAATTATTTGAATGTTTCCCTTTTGACAAGTTTTCTTCACTATTATCGTTTTTCACCGTATTTGGATTGAACGAGACCATTAGAGATCCTTTATTATTTTTATACTCCATCACTGGTATGTTAGATCCATAACATGGAACCTTCACATCTTAGGTTTGTTGATACCCACTATCTTATGGTTTCCATCCAACAAAAACAACTCCGCAAAGTCCTTGAAGTTGTACACTTACTCAATAATGTAAGGAGTGAATGTAATTGATTATTGGCCCTTCTTCGCATGTTATGTAGGAGTCCATGATATATGGAAAAACCAATGTGTCTACTTTATGTAATGATGTTGCTAATCTTCCAAAAGTCCCATCTATATCTTCATGAGTGTGTCCCACTTGAATGAAGCTTAGATACACAATGTTGAATATATTTTTGTTGTTGACATTGTGTAGAAACTAAATCACACTCTTTGCGTACATTTCTAGGTCCTAGTCTCATACCACTATTCATATGATTACTAAGCGAGAAAAGTACTAATTGGCCACTGTCTTTGGCCTCTTTGCTTGCTTTCTGGTTTCCTTCTTGGCCTTACACACCCTACTGCCTAGTATAATGCTCGATACTCCAGGTTCTTTAATCATGGACATCAACACCCAGCTAGGACGCCAGTGCCAGGAGACCCCATCCTTTCTGGGTGCCCCCGACCTCTTTGTATCTTTCTCGTCTCTTATGGGTCCTTTCTAGTTATTAGGCATCATTATTTCTATGGGTCGACCTTTTAGTGATTAATTACGAAATTCAAACAAGGGAGTCATATAAATACAAACCTATGTGACGATAATAAAGGACCAAACACTACACATTATCTATTACCACCTAAGGTTGCATCCAAGAGCATTATAAGAGCATTCAAGCATCCATCTAGATCCACACAAGGGACAAGGTAACATCATTTCTACATACACACATAGGAGGGGAAGCTCATTTTTCCATGCACACATATATCTACATCTTTTAACATCTAGTTATTGTTTTCTAGTCAAGTGCGTCTGGCACAAAAGCCTCCTAGGGCATGATTCTAAACACACGTGCGCAAAACTACATGGAGTCTGAAATGTATTGCATTGCCTGGATCGTCATTTCACTCATTCGGGTGACCACTGGGGTCAGTCTGACTCCCCATTTGCATCTATTTTTTTAGGATTTGATATGTTCTGGGGTTTACACGTGCTTTCTCTTCTTGCAGGTTTTAGGTGAATAATAATAAAGTATAGTGACATACAGGTGATTAAAGGTGACCTCCAACGAAGATCTTTTGACCATCCAAAATTGAGTTTATGAGGTTCTAAGTAGTCACAGGCACCCATAGGAGGTCTATAGTCGCTCCAGGGGCCCCTGACCCTATCCAAGCGCCCTAGTCCAGGAAGATCCTACAATCGCACAATTTTCTAAGCTCAAGTGCAAAACTTCCCTCCTATTCATTAGTTCATCAACTCAACACAGTCCATGATTATCTCGCAAACCAACTAAGTATTCTATCCCTTCGTTTAAAACTAGGGTTTCATATTTTTATAGCTTATTTTCTTGGGTCAAATTTGTACTCTAATTGTCTATATTTGGGTTGTTACATAGTTAAGATTTTAGCATTTATATTTTCTATATTTGCATAATTATTTGGTGAACCCATCGTTCGATCACTCTTGGGTCCTTATTTCATCACTTCTTGCTTTCATCATGGATATTTCTATCCATGATTTCTTTCTAACCAATCCTGAGTGTCATGCTAAAATCATTAATCTCTTGGCTACTACTCATATTCCTTCTACTACTCATTCGGACATTGTTTATAAGACATTTGTAGATGCATTTTCTCAACATCTTACTTTTCCATCCACTTTAACTGAAAATATTTCTATTTATGACAATGATCCTCCTCTATATGTGAGTTTGCATCAATAACTTGGGTGTTAAGTGAGTCTTAGTTGATACCGGATCCAACCTCAATCTTATTCCTTTATCATTCATTGAGGCTATAGGCCTCTCCGCAACTAATCTTAACCCAACATCTCTTTATGTTTCGAGCATATGATTGTACTACATGTCCATGCATAGGCACTATTACGTTTCCCATCACGATTGGACCAAAAACAATTCGTGTAGTATTATTTGTCATTGACATACCTGTTTCATATAATTGTTTACTTTGTAGGCCATGGCTTCACATAATGCAAGCAATGTCTTCTATAATTCTTCGATGTGTTAAATTTTTACATAAGGGATTTGAATATAAAATTACCATTGATAGCATCTCATTCCAATATTGTAGCATAGATCCTAACACTACATTACCTATTCTTACTTCTGCTATTGTGCATCTTGTTGTTGATCCACAATTTGAGCACTATCTAGACAACTTGCCTCCACTCTAAGAAATTTTTATACATTAGATGTTATTCCATCCGCTTCAATCTCACCTCCTCCTTCCACTATTGCTATGGTATTTTATCAGGGGCATGTCCATACATTGGGTGTCATACCACCTTCCTCCTCTTCTCATGAAAAACCTATGTCTACGCTTCCTCCTTTCACATGCACTCTCTTTATGAACAATGCTTATTGGCCGCACATTCCATTTGATCCTACTTGTTTTGAAACTATCGACACATATGATGGCTTGGTTTGGATTGGATTTACTCTAGATGATCGCACCCCTCCACCGCATGCTCCTCATTTATATCATGGGTATGTTCACATTACTATTGCTTATGGCCTCTGAGTATTTCATCTATCGACCTTTGTTACGCGCACTCCACGAATTTCAAAAACTTACTCTAGGACAATCTTGGCTTGACTATATTGGAGGCACTTTAGATCCAGATCATATTGAAATATCACTTCCCATGCCCTTCGGCCACATTTTTATCTAGACATTGATTCATTTCTCAACTATTCACAAAATCTCACTCATTGGTATGCACATGGATGTCCACCAACACCTTTCATTGATGAAGAATACACAATGGGCATGTACAATCTACGCCGCAATGGATCTTTACTTGATCAACCACATACTATTGCTTATCAGGTCTCTGATGCATCTCCATTCGGTTTTGACCATGACAACGATGATATATTAAACGATGTTACTTGATCATGCTTCTCTTCACACACTTAAGGGGGCATCATGCTTATTCTCCCCCTAGCATTGCCCAACATCTTGCATTCCTACTTCTTCACTCCGCACTTTGCATATAGCCTTGTACACATGTCTTGCACATCTTGATACATTCATATCATCATTACCCTATGACGCACTTTCGTGTTATGGTTCACACTTGATTGTTGAGGGCATACTACACATATGAACCTCACACACCACATACGCACTTCATGTATGCATAACATTTTTTTTCGCAGCTTCTATCACACACACATACATGCACTATTCACTCTACACATTCATGACACATCTTTCTTGCATCTACTTTTACACACTACGCTCATTACCCAATGATGCACTCTAGCTCCAAAGTTCATGCTTGACCACCGAGGGTATCAATCTGAAATGAACCTCATCACACTCAATCACTCTACACTCTCTATGATTTGACGAACATATCTTTCTAGCGCACAATTCAAACCATTTCCGATGACCCACTCTTGTTTTATGTTTCATTATCGACAATTGATGGGGAATGTATAAATGAACCTCACGTATACACATCCACTCGGGGGACACGTTTCTCCTATCACATTTACATTGCATTCCATTCCATCTCATCCACAACATATTGCATATCTTGGTCACACTTAGTCTTGCTTGCATTTACTTGTTACATGTACACTTTATTACACATGCTAGACAAAACTTTATATGTCATCATCTTTCTATATACACATGCACATTCACTTGCCTTCTAGTTGTGATCAGACTCTACACAACTCATTACATACAACATGGATGCTTCATGCAAGTACCTCTTACTAGTCCCCGGTAGGCTCTGGGGCATCCACTTTCGTATACACTATAGGTGTTATTGTTTCATTTTTCATAACACACTACTATATTAGATTATACATGCTTTGACATACTTTCTATCTTTCTAACATGCTAATGGGTGCTTCATGTACAACATTTGTCTTGCAAGTCTAGTTGCTTCCATGGTTATTTGATACATTGTTTGCTACTGTTTACTCTTATCTTCCTTTATATGCCATTGTTTGTGGGCTTTTCCCTATGTCTTGCTTGTTCACTTCTTGTGTGCTTTTGGCCACTTTGGTCTCGATTGTCTTACGACATCGTGAGTGATGTCCCATGTTTGAAACCCACTTTTGTGGTCTATTATGTCTGCACTATTGCGTGTTTACATTGTCTTCTTGCATGCTATCTTACTCATTGCTTTCTACATACGTGTTTGACTTGTTTGCACTAACACTTGTTTCATATCCATTTTTCTTGTGTGTGCCCTGATTTTTACCAAGTGCGCTCCCTCCCCTATAGGGTATCGATTCTGATTGCGTGATCAGTCCTCCTTTGGGCCGCATACTTCTTGTGACATTGCATGCACCTCAAACGAGGGGGGGCATCATTAGATGAATCAGTCACCCCATATAGCAGTTCACAATCATAGTACAACATAGTTCAAGATTCGGTACAGTACAACATAGTCTTTAATCATAATAATGACCTAGAATTTGACTTGGGTCTCCAACACAACACAGAGAGTAGTTCTTGGGCACCCCTACCCCTTCCTGGACACATATGACTAGGGGGAAGTGACACAAATTTTCTCAGTTCAACATAATTTTGGAAGTTTACACAACATTTTTACGAGAGATGTGTAGTCCTTTAACACTCAACATGCATGCATTACACCTTATTTTCTACTTTCGCGTTGGATCAAAATGTATCATATTTGCACACACCATCTGTAGTGGTGTTTATACTTGAAGTAGTCAAAGGTTAGAGAATAACACTAGACATTTCTCCTTACACTTCTTTTCCGCACTTGGCATGAGATTGCCCAAAAAAACTCATGCTTGGCGTAACTGGTGTGAGATCACCCAAAAAAATAGTTCTTGGCGTGAGATCGCCAAAAAAACTCATTCTTATACAACATCTTTAGGATCATTTCTATCTCTTTCAATAATCATGGATCAGATGCACATGTTCCTTTTCACATTTTCACATATTTTCTTACATACTATTTACATGTTTTGATCAAATTTTTCATATATACACATATTTGACTACTCGTTCATTCTTCTCTTTTGCAGTTCATTCTTATGGGAAGTAGTAGTCACATCAATCACACACCAAATGACATCAACAAGCAGGTACACCGTGACATCTACACATACGCTCTCACCCCTAGGGTCATCATCATTTTCAGTTCCTCTTCTCTAACTTCCATGCTTCGCTTTTTATCACTCCACGCTTCGTATTTTATCACTCCACACTTCACTTTTTTATCACTTCACGCTTTTATTTTCTCTCTCGACATGCTTTTCACTATTGATACATGGTTATTAGGTACACATCTCTTATCTACTTTATATTATCGAGCATTCACTCGAAACATAAAGTGGGGGAAAATATAGACACTAAATCACGCACTTTGGGTGCATTTTTAGGTCCTAGTCACATACAACTATTCATACAATTCCTACGCAAAAAAATTACTAGTTATCCACTGTCTTTGGCCTATTTACTTTCTTTCTACACACTCCACTACCTAGTCTGACCCTCGATACTTCGGTTTCTCGAGTCTAGACACTGGGCGCCCAACCAGGATGCCAACACCGGGTGCCCCCGTCCTCTTTGGGTGCCCAGACCTCTTTTATCTTGTTCACCTCTTTTGGGTCCTTTCTAGCTACTGGGCATCTTTTATTCTTATGGGTCATCCTTTTAGTGGATAATTACGAAATTTAAACAAGGGAATCATATAAATACAAAGCTATGTGACCATAATAAAGGACCAAACACTAAACATTATCTATCACCACCTAAGGTTGCATCCAAAAGCATTACAAGAGCATTCAAGCATCCATCTAGCTCCACACAAGGGACAAGGGACTGTTATTTCTACATACATGCATAGGAGGGGAAGTTCATTTTTCCATGCACACATCTATCTACATATTTTAACATCTAGCAATTGCTCGTTATTCAACTGTGTCTGGCACAAGAGCCACTTAGGGCACAATTCTACACACGTGCAAAACTACATGGAGTCTGAAATGTAGTGTAGCACCTGGATCCTAAGTTCACTTAGTCGGTTGTCAGTTGGGGTCAGTCTGACTCCCCATTTTCATCTTTTTCTTTTTAGGATTTGATGTATTTTGGGGTTTTAGGTGCTCTCTCTTCTTGCATGTTTCAGGTGAATAATAGTGAAGTATAGCGACATACGAGGCAATTAAAGATGACCTCCAATGAAAACCTTGCGACCATCCAAAATTGAGTTTCTGAGGTTCTAATTAGTCATAGGTGCCCAGAGGAGGTCTATAACACCCCATGCACCCCAGTCCAGGAAGATCCTTCAATCACACAATTTATCTGAGCTTTGGTGTGATACTTCCCTCCTCATGTTCATCAGTTCGTCAGCTAGGCACAGTCCAGGATTATCTGCAAACCAACTAAGTATTCTATCCCTTCATTTGTAAATAGGGTTTCATATTTTTCTAACTTATTTTCTTGGGTCAAATCTATACTCTAATTGTCTATATTTGTGTTGTTACATACTTAAGATTTTAGCATTTATATTTTCTATATTTGCTTAATCACATTGATTCAACTGTAAATAAGGTACGATTCTTTTTATCACTTGAAGCATTATCCAGTTGTAAGTAGAGGATCAATGGTTGCATTTTGAATGAAGTACTTGTACTAGCAACACTAATTGATTTAGAATGGTCAAAATTTTCCTTGTACCCTTTACATTTTCATGCACTTAATTTCCTAATAGCGCATCATGCAATGGTTGTGTGGATGATCCACAATTGCTCAATAAATCCCCATAATCATCAATAACTGTGTTAATACCGACAACTATAATTATTCTTTCCACATCTCTGCAATGTAGTGTCCTCTTGCTTAGATATACTCATCCCTCTGCAACATTGGTACCTTTTGAGAGAAAATATACATGATCATCCTCTACAAATGTAAGAGACATTGGCATTATGATAACACAAAAAATAAACATGGGGTGAAAGCAAATCTGTAAAACCATATCAAATAAATAAGTTTAAAATTGTTACGACATTTTAAAAATGAGTAGGACTCAGAAGTCAAAATTTAACGCAATAACCTAATGCTATTTTTAGCTCAATTTTATCTAGTTGGATGCCACTATGAAATCAATCACTTCATTATGTAATGGAACATTCAATAGAGAATATGTTAAGTATGTATTTGTATAGACGAATGTATACACATGCATATATACTTAAATATGCACTTAAATATGCTAATTAATCCCATATGAAAATGAGTAACACTAAAAAGAAGTAAACACATAAACACACTAAATAAAATAATTAATTAATCCCATATCAAAATCAAGTGGCTACAACAACATATCTGCATATGTGTATGTGTTATGTGGTAATTGCGACTAACATAAAAAGGGAATAAACACAAATACTCCAGCACCAATACACTTAACTAGACTCGTACCGTAATTAGGGATCTACTACATATGTATGTATACATATTTATGTAAAAATCTCAAGGAATAAAATAATTGTAGCTGGCACCAAAAGTCGGTAAACATAATCAAACTTACATTTTGCAATTCTATTATTGTGCAGGCACCAATACACGCTACCAAGCTCTCTCTTCTTAACCATCGTCCAGAGTTTGGTTGCAGTTGAAGTGGAGAGCGTAGACCGAATAATTAATAGCAAATTTGTCATTCAAACTGACGTCGATGGAACAGTTGCTGTGTGTAGTCGAGGTTAGTATTTATTCACCAGCATTTCAATTTTCTACTCTTCAAATATAAGACTATTATTACTCACATGGCCACTCGTTTATATAAAGATTATTAGTTAAGCATCACTATTTCTGCGCCTCCACTTAAATTTCAAAACTTACTCTAGGACAATCTTGGCTTGACTATATTGAGGCACTTTAGATCCAGATCATATTGAAATATCACTTCCCATGCCCTTCATACAAGATACTGGCCGCATTTTTATCTAGACACTATTCATTTCTCAACTATTTAAAAAATCTCACTCATCGTATGCACATGGATGTCCACCAACACCTTTCATTGATGAAGAATACACAATGGGCATGTACAATCTCGCCGCAATGGATCTTTATACTATTACCGTATACTATTACCTATCAATCATAGAGCAAACTCTATGATTGTACTTATTTTCTACGAGCAAATAATTGATATTTTTGTGGAGGAGATAAGTATTCGATATGAAATTACACTCAAATATAAAAGTTACGGAATCAATTTTTCCTTTACATAAAAGTTTTATCATTTGACATTTGCACTTTCAAACCGTGGCAATAGAAGCCATATATATACAATTATCGAATTAGTTAGATTTTTTTATGACATGTCCTTAAATTTATTCAGGGTGTTACCAAATGTACCAAAAAAAGAATCTTGTCATCAAAATTCAGAGGGTATTAGTATTAAAAAACTACCCTTATGGTTTGAGGTCCGACTTCAAAATGATGAGTATGGAAAAATAAGGGCCAAAATGTTATTTTCAAGTACAAGAAAAACACCTTTCAAAATGGTGTGGGCTCTAAGCGCCCACAAACAAGTCTTAACATTGAAAAAGAAAATGTTGACATATATTGAACGACAACATCTTGCTTGCATATTTACCTCCAAAGTGCACTACCTCAAGATTATGTGCATGAAACCCCCTTTACTTTAATTGATCTATAACATTGACACATGCTCAATTTGTGACTTACTCGAACAAAGAAGATGATCACTTACATTCCCTCTAACAATCAACTAGCAACATAAAGTTCAATCACTAAAAACTTTGTTGAATTCTCTTTAACATGTGTGTTATATTATCATTGCTTATTTGATATTCCTTGGCCCCCACTTCACTTTTCCTCGTTTCCCTTTGCTATTTAGAGGCTTTCCCCTGACAAAATAATCTTCTACGCAAACAAGGTTCAAAAGAAGGGGAAAATTAGTTACTTTCATTGCTCACTTTAATGTTTGATAGAAAAGACAAAAAAACATTCGCTACCTTGTAGTGATCAGTTACACCTCATAATTTGGCTTCGCAAGCATTCAATGTTGATGTTTATTTCCTACTTATGGGTTAAAGTTGGACTTAATGATGGAGCAATTGCTCAATTGGTTGCACACATCTACTATACAACCATATTTTGTGGTTATCAAAATTGATAAATAAATCTATCCTTCATAGGAAGCGAACAACCCCCAACACATTCCACTCCTCCACGATTCCACTACTCCCCTCAATAATGGTATCGACTCTAACATTTTACAATGTTTAAGGTATAAACTTGCATAAAACACATACATAAAGTGGAGGTACAACAAGACACATAACTAATTTTCTCTTTCCATTGATGCTCGATGATGGCTCTCAGTTTGTATTTCCAAATCATAGAAAAAAGAGAAGAATGATAGAATATGGGATGGGATCCCATCAATTTAATATTCCGGAGAATATTATCCACAACTCTTTCTTGAGATCCACGTGCTAATACATGCTGATCTACTATGCTAGCACTTGGAGCCCCATATAGAGATATGGAGTAGAGTTCCTTCCCCCTTCTACGTCCGATTTGTTTGTGTATTCACCGATTGCAAGATGCCAATGTAATGTCGTATCGTAAACTACACATTTCCATCTCTCTTTACAAATTTGATCAGTCCTTCTGCTCTCTTATTTTCATGTTAAAATAATATTCCACAACTCCTTCCTCTTTTCTTCCCCTATCGACATCTCAATTACATTACCTTAATGCGATTGCTAGTATATTTACATCTAAATTTCAAATTTATATCATATCTTGCATCTGGTGTGTATGCAAGTAAAAATGTCATTTTTTCAATAATTATGAACATCAATTTGATAATTTTATCAAAATATTAAAATTCATAAAGGAACATTTAATATCCTATAAAATTATAAAATGCAACCCAAACCACTTAAAACTTTAGGATGGACGTCAAATCTCAAACTTGGACATGGACATAAGGATCCCGAGGAAATGAAATGAATAACTTGTATAAACAAGGCCATGATATGGCAAATCCTGCCGAAGATGATGATTTGTGTTATGTGAGAAGAGTATGTAATTTAATGCCCCTTCTTCATGGTTGTAACTTAGTAGTTGGGTTAACTGTACTTAGAATGTTGTTTTCATTGCAAAGTCAAAGCGGAAAAGAGATGTTGAGATATTGACAAAATAACGTAGAAAAGATGCATGGAATTTAATTTTCTCTATGCTCTCTGCTCAATATTTTTCATCCTTTTGGTGTTTTGTATCTGAAAGGAGGACAAAACAATAATGCATAAAGAAATAAACATGTAACTATTATTGTAATTGTACATGCTTAATATATAGAAAACGTATACTGTGAGACATGTAGCAATCCTTCAATAGGAATGAAGAAAAGTTTCTAGAAAATGTTCACAATTGTTGTTAATGTGATGGATTCTTGTCACTATCACAGAAAATGATCCAATTGAGAATGTATCAAGTGAGTCTAAAAGATCTTGTATTGTCATGTCGGTTGTAAATTTTCAAGAATCACAAATAGTATGAATGTTCTCCATTGTAGTATTTGAAATCACGGAGGGGGAACATCTTACATCGCCTTTTTCATATTTTGATTTTTATTTGACAGCAAAGTCTATAATATGCAATCTCGAGGCCATAACCAATTTTGTTACAAATTTATAAAAAGTTCTCTAGTAAATATGTATGCAAAATGTGGAAGCATACACAAGGTGTGTGAACTGTTTGACAATAAACCTCTAGAAAATATGTTCTCATGGAATGTAATTATTACAAGATATGCACAAAATGGATTTTACAAGAATGCGCTCAATCTCTTTGATGCGATGAAGAACTTTGGAATTTACCTTGACTACTCTGTAGTGTTAGCCATCGGAATTACCACCGTTCAATCTTATTAAAATATACATATGTTGACGATGTGAGGTTGTTAATCTTGGCCATCCACATCTTGTCCGTTGTCAGAGGGGTGATGTCTCAACCCAACTTGGAAATGCGTTCGGGATAGTTAAAAAAATAACTACGGGTTGCTTCTCGAGGAGAAAGTTTGCGCCGCTACGGTCGATGATGAAAGGTGCATTGTTGGGAGAGGGTGTATATGTGACTATGTAATTTTATTTTGTTTCAATTTGAATACTGTGAAATAGTAAATAAACTGGGTATTTGTTAGTATTTCAGAGTTGTATAAGAATGAATGTATTCATTATATTGTGATGTTAGATGGTATCTGAAATGGTTATGGAAACTAAAATAACATATATAATATGATTGGACCATGTAACGGATCGGATTTTGGGTTCCAGTGAGGGCAATCAGTTGAACAATTCCCCTATTGCTGAACAAGCATGTTTGTGCCATAAACTCAGTATGACGTGTTGATCGTTCCCTGCGTATGATCCTCCAGCATTGTTAGTTATCGATCTTAGTGCCAGGAATGGCCTCTTCTTGCTCAATTTATTTTTTGTTTATTAAGTCAATTGAGAAAATAATAGACACATTACAAAATATGTGTTTAATGTGATCAATTCATCTTTATTAAAATATTCCAAAAAAATAAAGAATTGAAATAAAAATATATATTCTAAAAGAAAAAGGTATTTGTTAGTTGTTATGACAACCATAATAAATCTATATCATAGGTTTCTAGTTTTAACAAGGCCATGATATGGCAAATACTGTCGAAGGTGATTATTTTGGCAATGTGGAGGAGAATTATATGCAAAATTATGAATTAAATGCGAAAACAATGCCCCTAAAATTTTGATTTGTTTGTGAAGTGAATACCTTGCATGCACCAAAGTGTCATGAGGACAAGTTAGAAGTTTTAACAAATGTAGTCATGTGTGATCAGGTAGATTTATGCAAAGTCTGGAAGTATGAAATTAAAATGTAAACTATTTGAGCATGTGTTACAACAATGGTCATTGGTATGAACATCCTTTTTTCTAATTGCAACATGTAGATGGCTAAACTCATGCCATTGCCGGAAAGTAATTATACAACATTGTTTGATTATTACATACACAAAATCAATGATGTAAATGAATTTATTTACATTTGTTGCTGCAGATTAAGAATCCAACGAAAGAAATATACATCATCAATTCTACTTACCCTGAAAAATTGATGCCCTCTAAGTCATTTTTACAATTGTATAAGATGGGTAACATATTTAGGCAAAATTTAACAATTATAGAGTAGAAGAAGAGAGACCCTAAGAACTCATCAACAATAGTTTAAATTCCTGTCCACACAATGAAATAAAAAGTTTTACATAACTGTGACACATGTGAAACCATTTTTTTTTATTATTTTGCAATATCTCCAAGTTAGATTAAAATTTAAAAAACAAACAATGATAAAATACATGCTCAGGTGCTTTTACGAAATTGCAATGAAAAAAAAATCTTAGAATATAATCAAATACAACTAAAAATGCACATAACTAAAGAAGAATGCATTAGCATAGATTACTTCAATTCACTCGAGAAGTGACTTATTAAAGCAATTGCTTCCATTTTCTTTCGATACTTCATCCACAACTTCCTAATAAGGTTCACAAGTATATAAGTATCACAAGTTCCAACTACAACAATCCTACATTATAGTGGCAGTAAATACTCTGTTCCCGTCATGCCCAATCTTCCTCCTTTTAATGATACTCCCACTGCATATAAATTATGTTTCTAACTGAAAATCTTGTTTCCCTCAGTCCCACAGACTGTCGATGAAGAAGTGGTGATAACAGAGGGCTATGGAATCGTAAGTTGTGCTACCAATCGTTGTCAGTGGGTGAACAATGTCAGAGCGGCTGGAAGGCTTAATAATATCTCATTCTGCAGACCATTTGTTGATATATTATAGGCCTATTATTTTGGCATCGATGAAGCTTTTACCAGAGAGTTCCCAAAAAATCTGCCCTTGAAGTTTAATTACATAAATCTGCCGTCGATGCCGACTGCCGTGTTTTTGGAACACATGATCGAGCACCAGAATAAAAGTTCTAAAATTCAATAGCAAGATGCAAATAGTTTTTCAGAATACCGCCATTGTATTTATAGAAAACTATCCCATATTACACCTTAACGGCCATGATTTTTATGTTGTTGGGAAAGGGATCGGGAAGTACAACCCTTAAACAGATCATGCTAATTTTAATCTGGTATATGGAACACCATTGGAGTTCCCACTGGTTGGTGGTCCTGAAACATTTCCTAACCTGGGAAACCTAGCTATCTCATATCTTGCCGCACTCACGCCGTTCATGACATTTTAACTGGGTACTCATGGCATTCAGAAGGGGCAAGCTTCGAGCAGACCAGAAAAAACATGGAATCCGGGTTAAAACAGGACAACGAATTATTACATTTTGACCGCCGTAAGCATAAGGGAAAAAATTTATTACCCAGCGTATTAGGGTTGACTGGAAAGGATTCGTGAGGCCGAAGTTTTGTATTTTCTTTCCATGAACTTGCAGGGTACTGAGAAGAATTCCATTTAAATACATAAAAAATTCTTTAGTAGTGCGCTGAAAAATAAAGATACGAGATTTATAGCCGTCCTTAAAGTTACAGCATCTGAAACCCACAAGAAAATTTTCATTACAAATCGATTCTAATGCCCTATATATGGAATTCTGCTCAAATTATTTCCAATCTGTAATTTTCCTCAATGGGATGGAAAAAACACGGTTTTTAGCAACCCCTTTTGATGTTTACGGTCTTGCAAAAAAAAGCCATCTAGGGCAATCTCTATACCCAATTCCTAACCCTGAACCTGTTGCCTAGTTTTATAGCAGAAATAGACATTCTTAATGGTGGATCGACTCGGGTCGTTGTAAGAACTGCCAATCCATCCGATTCAGGAAATATTTAACAACGGACAATTAAGTGCTGCAGATTTGGCGAGGTTGGAGGCTTTGTGCTATACATTTAGGGCGTCATATGGTTTTTTGCCTTGCAAATTCAAGTCCATGCTGGAGATTGCCACGTTTCAGTCATGTGTTGCCGACGCCATGATCTCTGCGATGTCATTGCTACACAAGCCAAAGCAGCAAAATTAGCAATATTATCAGCTAAACATTAAACTGCAAAGAGTGAAAATAAAAATTAGTAAGGAATCTCAGTGAACTAGATGCGAAATGGGTAAGCAAATTACAGGCCATTATTTTGAAATCTGTAAATAAGATTGTGTATTTCTTATCAAAGGCTATATGAGGTGTTTGTAATGGCAGCTTAAAGATCTACTGCTAAAATCTTTGCAACTGTAGGGGAGTTTAATGTATAAACAGTCCTTAAAACTTATTGCCCCTGCTCCCTCTATTTTCTCTGGCCTCATGACGAAAAATGGATTAAAGAAACAATATATATTTTAGTCTCATATTTTATGCCATGGCGGACACCTTTCGATGCCCTTTTCTGAACCCTAGATCTAAACTTCATCCTGACGGCGGCCATGGCGGATCCCGGGTGCATGCAAGCTGCGATGTGGTGTTTGGTGGCGCCGTATTTGTGGATGGGCCTGGTGTGCTTAGTGCCCCTGCTCCCTCTATTTTCTTTGGCCTCGTGATGGTTCTATTGATGCTAACGACTCTGGTGGAGGATCTGGCCTCGTGGATGTCTTCTGAATGGTGGGGCGAATGGTTCTTCTAGCCCAGCTTCTGCTAAAACCCTTCACGGATCCTCTATTTCAGCTAAGGCAGTCTCCCCTTCGTTTCCCCTTGCTTTTAGCGGTGGCAATGGCGAACTAGCCACCCCTGGGTTAGTTGGGGCTCACTTCTCTTCGAGGAAGGATGGCGATCCTGTTCCTACCCACGCACTCGTCTAACTCCACATTCTGTGTTGCATTTCAAGCCAATAAAACACATTATTAACAGTAGCGGTAGACATTAACGTTTAATCACATCCACAAAATGTTGAATCGAAACATACCTCAATCTTCTGTGCAATGGCATACAACTGATCGTCAACATCAATCCAAAATGTTTCTTTTCCAACCTCGGGCTTTTTGGCAGAGTAAATCATTTCAGGTTGTAGATACACCCTCTCAATTCGCAACTTCTTTTTCTCCCACATTGTAATCGTGAACATTGCAAATTTGCATGTGGAAAGTAGAAAATATCATCGTCACAACATTGTAGCCTCGAGCCACACAAAATTGACATAATTTGTATCTTATGCAGTACCTGCATTAAATGAATATGATTCCATCCTCTCAACAGAGTGCCAAATAAAGGCAATAACCAATAGAATCCTGCCAACAACAAAAAATTGAAGCATGAAACTATAGTTGAACTCACTAAAATACAAACGGCACAATTTCATTGGACAAAATGCAAATGACTAATTGGTAAAGTGAAGACAATATCCATGCCTTTGACACGGGATAATAAAAAGGTAAGGAAGTGAAAAACTAGAATCTTAATTGAGAAGTTTTTATCGTAGAAATTAAAGAAGACTACTCTCTCAACTCAAGGGTGCATGATCAAACATAAACTCGAAGTATACGACAAAAAATGTGGGGAGATGTAAAAGCTACTACAATGACAAATATCATAAGATTGGAGTGGATGTCAAAACTTTCTTATCGAGCGTATGACATATTTGATATTTGTATTGTTAGAGCGTATGACATCTTAACGAGAGTTTTTTTCACATCCACGAGTATACATGGTTCATACACAATTGTTATTGTTCATATCCCATGCTTGGAATGCATAGATTTTTAAATCAATATTATTTACCAAAAATTGCAAGTGATGTTATTTAATAAAAATGTGATATATGTTTGGATTCACGGGAAACGACATTGACATAAAATTGAAGGAATACTTACACTAATATGCATTGAGAGGCTTGTGTGTCTCCATCTCACTTTGAATATTTTCCCCAACTATTTTGTAGTGAGCTCTTACATTGTATTTTTTTTGAGATTGTATATGGGTCCATGGTCACAAGCTCGAGTTTCACTATCACCTTCAACGATCTCATCAACAAAATGAATAAATCAAAGATGAGTTTGCCTTTTATTGTTATTATTTTCACGCCATAGTCCCCACCACCTCACCAACACTATGCACCATGGGTTTGGGTAAGATCGACCTGGACATTATATGATCCACCTTCATATGCTTCAATCTTGCTTCATCCCTTCAAATGATAATAACCGCTTACATTCATGTTTTTGTTTATAACAACATAAGAAATTATCATATGGAGATCGAGTCTATTTAACTTTCGATCTAGAAAATAAAATCTACTTGTCGCTCATATGGTGACCGACCAACTAGAAGGGCTCAATTATAGATGTTTGTTCATGCATCACCTATTTTTCTGCAATTACTCAAGCTTAAAACTAAAAAGGGGGTCTACAAATGATACAACAAAAATTGTTGCAGTTGTGTTTCGAACTATGAACCTATTATATTTCTTACATTTTTAACAAGTATTGCATGTTATAGACTTTTTCAACTTGATACACTGATATGCATGTATTCTAATAGGTGAAGGGTTCCCATATTAGACACATGTCAGGCCTTTTCAATTCATATATGGCTACCATGGCAAGAAGTCAAGTTCTTGAACATAGAGTAGGTACATCAGATTTTAAATCAAGAAAACAAGGAATCTCTTTTAGAATTATAAGTTACACAATACACTTTGATGGTTTTTTAGTAAAAATACGTTGTGAATCAAATAGCAATTTGCAATTTTCTATTAAAATTGAAAAGGGGGATACAAAGTGATACAAAAAGCAAGCATTACGGTGGCATTTTGAACTTAGAACCTATTGGATTTTCTACATTTTTTCACAATTGCTGCATGGTATCAGAATTCTTCAACTTGTTATGTCGATATGCATTTATTCTACTAGGTTAAGAGATCCCATATCCAACACATGACAAGTGATCAAGGTTTTTGGTTTAATTTTGTATTGAAATATGAGCGACATGGGGCTTAATAGGAGTCGTCCATGTGATAGTGTAACTTGCATTTAAAAACATGTTTCACAACTGTGTTGCAACCTCTAATTTCTAATAGATCATCATTGCCTTTTATTTTCCTAACATTTTTTTTGTGTGTTAGCTCTATGTGACCGCGTTTACATCGAACATGCTTCAAATTCCAAACTTTTCAATTTATATATGGCTACTAATTATTTTCTTCATGAATTCCATGGCTAGAATTGAAAATAAATCAACTTCTTCGACCTAGATTAGGTACATCCGATCTTAAATTTTGAAAACAAGGAATCTCATTTAGATTTGTACATTACATGATACACTTTGATGGTTTTACTAGTAAAAATTCCTTTCGAATCGGAGAGAATTTTCTCTTGACAACATAAACAATCATATGGAATCTCGGTCTAAAATTTTCAACTGGAAAATAAAATCTACCTTTTGGTCATATGAACAACCACTTGAAGTGCTCAATTTTCAATGCATGTTCATGCATCGCCTATTTTCTAACAATTATTCAATCTTAAAATTGAAAAGAGGGGCTACAAAGTGATACAACAATAATGTGTTGTATTTGGGTCTCAAACATGGAGCATATTGGACTTTTTGCATTTTTTTTTATTTTGGCCCCTTTAAGCATAAATTGAAGTTATATGAATAATGTGAGAAACAAAAATAAAGTAAAGTGGAGCACAAATAGTAGATATTATTTTGGTAGTAACAATTTGATCCATGGAAGAGGTGTGTGACATGCAATTATTTAACTCCCACCTTTTTCTTCCCAAATTTTCATTCATGTCTTCGTCTTATCTAACACATTAATGCAATCCAATCAAAAATTCAATGTTGTAAAAAAATAAAATAAAAAATAGTTATGCCCTTTTTTCCCATATTTTCTCAAAAAAAAATTGCTTCTTTCAATTGTGTAAGGGGTGATACTAGTTGTCATTTCCATACAACTCAAAAAAAAAAAGCTAACAAAATTGAGTGAGTGACCCTCTATATTGCTGAAAAAATAAATATTACAACCTTTTTCTCAAGATAGTTAATGAGGTGTCCTATGGGAGAAAACTCCCAAAACACCTCCTTCTTACCACTCTTCATTTCTTTCATAGGACATTTCTTGTAGGCATCAAAATGAACTCCTATGACATCTCACTTTCACTATAATTCCATCTCACTTAACCTCTACCTATTGGTGTCTAGGCCTCACCAAAGGGAGATCTCCCCACCATCCACCCTCATTCCCTCCGAGATGGGCACTTGAAAAATCAACAAAACTAAACCTAAAAGTAATCACATCCTCCCTCTATAACCCTTATATACTTCTATGAATATTTAAGTCTCCGATTCATTTATTTCTACTTCTACCTTCACGTAATTGAACTTTCTCTTTTTCATGTGCTTGAACAATTACTTGTTTCTTCAAATTCAATAATTTAACTTCCCTCCATTTCAAATTAACATTGATTTGCACTCACTTCAATATTTTCACGCTACTACACTAAATAGTACATTCCTTCTAATACTTGGCTTTCGGATCCTCTAATGCATAGGAAACAATTGTTTCTTTTGCACTTAATGGTGCTCCCATTACACCCCTTTTGCATCTATTGATGTTCCCATTGCACCCCTTTTCCACCTATTGGTGTTCCCATTGCACCCTTTTTGTGTCATATATCTACTTGAGTTTTCTTTTAGATCTTCAAATACATACAAAACAATTGTTTCTTTTCCACTATCAATGTTCCCATTACACCCCTTTTTGCCACTTCATATGATATGACCATGGTCACTTTGGAAGCCATCTAATCTTGAGATATTTTTACAAAACCTCATGATGCGACTTTATAACCAAGTAACATCCATCATTTTCATAAAGAAAAAAAAGATGGATGATTTTCCAACAAGTATAAAGTATCTTAAAAAAGGTTGCATGACTTTCCCAATGACAACCTTCTAGAATATTTAATGAGATTTGGCTTGAAGTTGTGAGGGACTACATCTTTCTAGGAAACAAAATGTGTTGCCTCAATGGATATGGTCATGAAATTTGCCCCACCCCCACTCTATTCTTCATTATTATTGGTTATGATAGAGAGTGGCATGACTTTGTAGATACTTATTCCGGTATTCCCCCTTAATGCATGGGAATATAACCATTGGAGAATCATCAATTTTATCTCTAATACTCATCGTGTTTCAACCTAATTAGACCACAAATTCACAATCTTATATGAAGAAGTTATGGAAAAACATTTAGGAACAAAATAGTAATACTACATGTGAACTCCGAAGAAACTACCTCTTTTTTTGCCCGTGTGTCCTCCCTTTCATTTTTCCTTCCTATTATTTTACTAAGTATGGATGGTAATATAGAGGATCTACCCATGTTCATGGATTTTTATGGATAAAGGGAACACCTGATGTTGAATCCTTAGATTGAAAAATAAAGTTACTGTTTCTTAAGCAATATAAATATTCAACCAATTTATGTTTCCACATTGAATCTAGTAGAAAACTTTCATATAAATGTCATGGTCTCACAATCGGTCCTTGATGACCCATTCTAGTGGAAACATATTAAATACAAACTATTGACTCACATATTTACTATGATGAGATTCTAGACCATGTTAAAAGGCACACCAAATTTTTATAAGATACATGCTTGCAAAGGAAAGGAAATTCACTTCAATGTCGGTAAATGCATCTTGAGAAATGCAACTCCAATCATTGCTCTCCATTGACATGGATGATATAACAAAATAGCTTCCCTCATGTGATGATGATGACAAATTGAATATCCACAACCACAACACATTTTCAATTTGGTGACCAAATGTTGATTTCCAGCATGTCCTATGGGTTAGTATAACAAGTTGGCGGGGCCAAAAAGGGGTCATAGGTGGACATCATATTGCAAAAAATAGTGAAATATCAACTTGTAGGGATTATTAGCAATGTGTGGACTCAACATTAGAAAAAGTTATATGAATATGAATCGTAGCATCTAGAATCTAGTTTTGAAACTACAAAATGTTTTTAAAAACAATTTTTTTAGCTATATTAAATACACAAAATTCAATGACTTGGTTTTTGTTTTAAAAAAGCCTATAAGATTGTTTTCTGTTTTCCCGATTTGGATGACTCAAACTTGATATTAGTTTTTTTCCTTTAGTGAAAAATTAGATGCGCGTTGTCCATCTTGGGATAGATTTTATTTTTTATATTTTTTAGTAATATATTTTTAATGATTTTTCTCGTGAAAGTGGTCTGAAAACATAAAGAAAATAGAGCACTTTTGTTTTTCCTGCCATAGTTGTTGACAATTTTTACACTTGTGCAAAATGGATAACTCGAAACTTTTAACTTTCTCAGATTGGTCGGGTTATAAGTTTGGATATGTTTGGGTTAGCCACCTCGGAAGAAGATATAGATTTTAATTGTTTGGTTTTGGACAGTCTTAGAAGTCATATTTGGATCAAAACTACAACTTGGGTGTAATTACAGAATGCCATGCCTCATAGATGTAGCTATTCCATTTGTTACCCTCGTCAGAACTATGCAACAACCGTAAATGACCATTGCAATTCCCTGAAGAAGGTAGGAAGGGAAACATGTATCAGACATGATGTTAAGAAAGCTGCCGCAAATAGGTTACGAGGTTAAAGGACGGAGTTACTGAGAATAAATTTAGTCATCCGTTGAGCATCAAAAGGTACATTTATTTTTTAATTTATTTCCATGATTAAGTGAATTATTTAAGTGTATTGAGTTGTACAAGTTCATTTATTATCCATACAAATGAAGAAAGTACATAAAAGAAAGACATACATCTCATTACACAAGAATATTTTCATTTATTCATGAGAAATAACTGTGCATATCTTCTCACAAAAGCCGTGAGAAATAACTGAAGAAAAGGAATGCATATACTTATGAAATTGAAAATGTAAGGAGGTAAAGGAAACCCATCATTTCCTTGAGGAGGTGTTCTTTTCTTTTTGAATTGTTGCTCTAGCTGTCCTTTGCAAACTACATCATGATACCTAGAAAAGAGAAGAAAATGGTGTCAATACTGAGCTCGGGGTTTTATTTTAACTCCTTATATTTCCAGTTTCAAAAAAACATGCATTCAAAAGTGCAAATATGGTATTCACAGGAAAGTTGCAAGTACATCTCGAACAAATTTTAAAGATTGCAGCAGATAAGTACAAGTATAGAATATCATAAGCTAAGAAGATTTGAGTCAAATTTTGCTACACCATTCGTTAAATTCAAAAGTATTCATTTTCAGCTTTCAGGGAAAAACTTGCAAGGTTATAGTATCAAGATAATGCAACATTCAAGTTCCCATTGTAAAGGAAGATTTCAGATCAAAGCAAAGATTCATTACAACTATAAGATTTTTACAACACATATATTGTGTGATTCATCATAATCCTTGAGCTCAAATGAATGATCATCATTCTAAGGATTCCTCATTTCTAGAATAGTATAAAGAATGAGTGTTTTAAGTCAAAAATCAAGAACATCTCAGCATCATACAGATCAAAAGTATAGACTAGAAAAGAGCAATGATACAAGTACAACTATTGTAAAACCAATAAACATCAAATATAGCAGGTACAAAAAGTAATGCAAATTATAGTTTTCCATTAGAATGACAAAAATGATCTAGGTACATTCTTGATGAACAAAAATCTTCAGGTACACATTTCAGATCAAAGCAAGTACATCTATACAGTGCAATAGGAAGATTATAATTCCAAACTATCTCCAAAGCATGACAAGAGAATATCATTATTCCAATTCACAGATTGACATAAAAAGAGTAGTTTCAGGACATAAGTTCCATTGCATTGTGTATGAAGTAGAAACAAGCTTTCAATAACTTACATGAGCATCATGGATAATTTTAGTGGCGAATATTCATAATATGGTGAAATTTTCATTTTAGGAAAATTTGAAAAGGTGATTTTTTCGGAGCAGGTTAGTGTCCTGTTCACCTAAAATTTACAATATATATATTTTTGGGGTTGGCTTCACCTACATTTGAAAACATCTCCTATAAAAACCTAGGTGATTCGTCGGGTAGTATACTACCACAAGACTACCAGTACCTTACCAATACCGTGAAGTTGTGAACTTGCATACTCTAAGCACTAGAGCACAATACAGATTTATCATTTGATTACTGATTTTTTTTTTTTTTTTTTTTTCGATTTGCGACAAAGATATTCGTTGACGCGTGACTCATTACATTTGTTGACGTGTGACATGACTAAGTTTGTTGAGGCGCAACGACAGACTAAGTTTGCTTGACGTGTAACATGACTAAATTTATCGACATGTGACTCACTTTGTGTTTGATGATGCCGGAAAATAATATTTGCTTTGTAGAAACAAATGGTTTATTGTTGACGTGCAACAAGGATATTCGTTGATGCGTGACTCATTACATTTGTTGATGCATGACATGACTAAGTTTGTTGACGTGTGACTCACTGCATTTTTTATGCGTGACTCAAGATATACTCTGACGTGCGACTCAATTTTATCTGATGTGTGACTCAAAATAATGGAAGGTGCTAGTGCTCAGAATGGGAAAACCCAAAAAGTATGTAAGAAATCTCAAAATCCTGTTTAAGTATTTTGGAAACTCTTCTACTACAGATACTGTAACCACTAGCACCCATATAGCTACCACTAGAAAGAATTAAAGTACTGACTATGTGGAAGGTAATATCGAGGTGGACATGCATTGCATACAGTATCAACCAAATGAAACCTATGATGATACCATGCTAGATCTTGAAGATATACCTGTTGAGATGCCAGATCCAGAAGATATTCTTCCTATTAGGGTGCATCAAGATATCGCACATACAAATACTCAATAAAATGGAACACAAAAATCAAATTCAAATTCTAGTTCATGAAAGAGGAAATTAGGTGATTGTGATATTGCTCATAATTCTACTCAAAAAAGTAAAACATTGAAAACAAACAAGAATATGTGGACAATTGCGAGGACTTACAAGTTCGATTTAAATTTCCATTTATCGAACTTGTACAGTCATCTAATCTAGAAGAGATCCCATCTGAATGTACATGTACAATATGTACGTTAAAATTGGGAAAGCAGCAAAAATACAACTAAAGTGGACACTATAGAAAAACACCGTGGAAAACAATATTTGATTGTAATGGGGAGGATGAACATAAAATCAAAACACACGGTGGAAAAGCGAAAAAGAATGCATGCATGTTAAATAAGTAATAGAGTATGAAGCAGTATAGAAAAAACGTAGACATCTCATAGAAAAGGGATGAATGATCACATCGCAAATTGGTAAGATGAATCAAACAAATTTGCATGCAAAACTCATACAGATTCTCTACTTTATTTTACATACTAAAGAAAGGAAGACCAATTTCAGATTTCCTTGATTTCAAATTTTTGTATCAATATAATGGAATGCCCAACGTACCTCAGGCTCATTGGTCTGACAGTAGTGCATGGGAAATGGCAAAATGCCTTTCGATGATAGAGAAGGAATATTTGAAAGAGAATGTAAAAAAAGCTAAGTTTATCTCTCTTTCAATTGATGAAGTGACAACATTCGACAACAATGCATGGGTATGTATCCACGTATATACATTGGAAAATCATATAAGGACACCTCATCTGCTGGGTGTTATGAAAATGGTTGAAAACTGTAATGCCGAAAACCTACATAAAATAGTTGTTTCTCATTTGAAAGATATTGCTAGAATGACTGATTATGAAATTACTACGAAGTTGGTATGTGTGGAGCAGATGGTGCATCGGTCATGCGGGGTCACCATACAATGGGTGTGTGTTAGATTGCAAACAACAGTGGCCCTTATATGCTAGTAATTCATTGTATGGCTCACAAAATGAATTTAGCGTATAAAATGGTAAGCAAATATGAAAATGTTGCTAAAGTAGAAGACCTTATAAGAGAACTTCATGCCTATATGGCAAGTAGCCCAAAGTGATTTCTTGAGTTCTAGAAATTCACAATTGGAATTACAAATGGAATTTTTTTTTTTGAAGGATGTTGAGATGAGATGGATTTCTTTGTATGAACCTACATGCAGAGTTCGTGAGGAGTATCCTTCGTTGGTTGGTTTCATGCAAAATATTGTCATGAAGTTGACGGGGTGAGGACATGTTTTTGTTTAACTTATTTTGAGACATTGCTTACATTGCTTGGTATTCTTCCAATGTTGCAGGATATCAATAAACTCATGAAGCATACACATGGGAGATTAATCTATATTGTGGATTTTATACGGATGAGAAAAATGGTATGCCAAAGTCTTGATGTCTTGTACTATTCCCAAGATAGTTTTGATACACTGTTTTCAAGAATTGGAAAGCTTTATTAGATCTTAAAAACCCCTAGTAACTATTTGAGATTTAATATCCATGATCACCTCTGCATCAATGTTAATGGGAGGGACATACCACTACACATTTTGTGAAAACATCAAGATATTATAAGATCGGAAAAAGAAGATGTTCCTGTGACACGTAATCTCTTTGAGTCTGTTACAGTTGAAACAAGAATAGAACTTAATTTTTTTAGAATCCTTATCAACTGAAATTAGAGAACGTTTCTCCAAAGATAAAATTCTTGAAGCAATGGGTGTGATGATTCCTAATTTTTAGAATACTGAAAGTGCTCATACTGAGACTTTGTAAGAAATCATTTCCATAAATCCATGTGTACAATAATGGAACATTTCACAAAGACTTCAGAGGTCAAGCATATGGAAATCAAAGGTGTATTGAATGTTCATTTATTAAAGTCTCAATCAACAAGTTTTGCAACAACAATGAGGAACCAATATAAGAATTTAGACGAACCTTCTAAGAGTGGTGCTATTACAAGGCTCACGAAGAGGAATATATCAAAGTATTGTCTTACACGAAGACATCAGTGAGTATTTCAGATTATATGAGTTATGCCAAATAATGATTTTGGGGTCTATGGAGGATGAAATGGTTTTCAATGCTTTATCATTTATAAAATCAAAACGAGAAACAAGTTGGATAAAAATATGGAATGTTACATGAGATGTTATGTTTCTCTACTCGTGGAAACATTTCCTTTCGAAAAGCAATTGTGCATTGAAATTCCCTTTCGAAAGAAAAGGTGTAAATAATCTGACTACAAGTACAACTATTCCCAATGATGAGATTGGAATTGGTGTGTCATCACACTCTATAGAAGAGAACATCAACTTTGAATCAACTATTGATAATGGATTGTTTCACTTTAAATTTAGGTATCTCCTTGACCTTACTTTTATTATTTGATATGTGGTTATTTATTCAATTATTAAATCTACAGATGCAAATATTGACTGTGGATATTTATTCAATTTCATATTAACTCTACAGATGTAAATATTGACTAAGGAGGCTTTTTACAAAAAAAATTCAGCTCTTGTTATTATTAAAGATGTTACATGTATATATATTTACATATTTTTAAATACAATTATTTATAAAAATATATTTTTATAATTACTATTTTGGATTTGTCAAATGCTAATTTGGATCTTTGTTACATGTATTTTTGCATACTAATTTGCAAGACATTTGAGTTCAGATCTACATATTCTTCCACTGTTATACTCTTTCAGACTTATACTGTCCAGACATGTACAAGTTATCATTTGTATTTTTCTTTAATATTTTGTTTCTTCATTAATCGATCAATCATTGTTTCATTTTTTTTTTGAAAACGTGGGTTGACATCCATCCTAGGAAGCTCTCACTTCTCGGGACTGACAATGTTAGGCAACTCACCCATCTATATACTAATCTATTTCTCATGTTGAGTTTTCTTGAATCGAAGGTCTTCTAGCACGCAACACGCTACGAAGGATGATTTCTCATTTTCCTTCCATATGCTTTGTCACAACCATCTAAAAGACAAGAGGTAACTTAAACCCTATCATATGACATTGCTTGAGTTTTTACAATTATGTTTAATTTATTTTTGTATTTGCAAAATTTTTTGATAAAGTGTTTAAACTTTGTTGGATAAGTTTTTTCCATATTAAGATGTTTCTATCATAACACATTCCAAATTTTCTTAAAATAATTATCCATTATACAATTCATCATCCACTATTGTACTTGAAACTAATGTCATCATCCACATCTAATGTCATCATATAATTGATTCATTAAAAATAGAGAGAAGAAGATTTGAGAAAGTTTAAATGTCCTTGTCCTACCACATTCCATGATTGTGCTTGAAGCTAAAAATATATGTCCACTCAATTCATCATAATCCATCTTTTTTAATGTCTCCATCCACATCTAATGTCATCATAAAAGATGTAAGTCCTAAATTTATGATAAGAAGATGTAAGTACTAAATTTCTGACATAGTCCAATTATTCTTAAATCAGTTATTTATCCATTATCATCACAATTTATCATCATCCATATCTATTTTAACTTTGCAATTTTTCTTAAAACAATTATCCATTATCATCATTCATCATCATCTATATCCATTCTAATGTCATCATATCATATCATATCAATTTTCTTAAAACAATTATCCATTATCATCATCCACATACAAGTAATGATAATCCATATCTATGATTCTATTCTAATGTCATCATCAACATCTATGCAATCATCATTACAAGTACTAAGATGCCTTTGTCATACCACATTCCAGATTTTCTTAAAACAAATAATTAACCATTATCATAACGCCATCGCATTCAAATGAATGTATCTAGAAATTCTATACATAATATATAAGAAGATATAAAATTATATATTTTTAAGTATTTAAAATTTTCAAACGCCATCACATTCAAGTTTCAAATTTCAAATCCAGATAATAAATTATTTCAAATTTTCAAACATCATGACCATCAAACTAAAGTTTCAAATTTTCAAATATAGATAATAAAGTATTTCAAACTTTCAAATAATTAACCATTATCATAAATCCATCACATTCAAATGAATGTATCTAGAAGTTCTATACATAATATATAAGAAGATATAAAATTCCAGATTTTAAATTATTTCAAATTTTCAAACGCCATCACATTTAAGTTTCAAATTTCAAATCCATATAATAAATTATTTCAAATTTTCAAACATCATGACCATCAAACTCAAGTTTCAAATTTTCAAATATAGATAATAAAGTATTTCAAACTTTCAAATTCAAAGTTTCAATTTTTCAAGTTTTAACCCTCAATCATGAAAATTTTCAACCCTCAATTTTGTGTACCCCTTTCTCCAATGGCTTCCACTCCTATAGTTGTAATCCTTTCCCCAATGGATTCTCCTCATGTACCCCTCTCCCCAATGGCTTGAATAATCCTAGAACTAATCAGATCTTCCACAACATTGTCTAGACTCTTTACTGATCCTTTGTTCTTCCCTTGTCGCATCTCCATGGGATAGCAAATTGGGATCTGCAGCTGCCTTGGCTTTGAATAAAATTTCTGGGTCGAAGCCATGCTCTTTAATTATCCGCTTTAGTGTATTGTTTTGTTTATTAACTAAAAAAATATTTTCTTTCAAATTCTTTATTGCGGATAAACTTTTCTTAGTGCTTTCCAAGTGAACTTGGAACACATTTGCTTGACTCTTCAAATTTTCATATTTCAACACAAAAAAGTGATCTCAATTAAACATATTACTAAAATAAGAAAAGGTAAAATTAACAAAAAATATTGTTTCGAAGTGATAATACTTACAACCGCTCTATCTCTTTCGGCATTTGCAATTGCTACCAGATCCTTGTCCTTAGACCATTTGTTAAAATATGCAGGCTTCAACACTAATATTTTCCAATTTGTTTAATGTTTTATCCAAAATTTCATCTTTATAGTTTTTGTTATATGTGACTGTCCCACCTCTTACTTGGGTAAGTAAGGAATCGATCTTCGTAGGTTGTATCTGGACTGCAGCGTATAAAATTTCTCTTTGCCAATAATTTTCATAATGACTTATTATTTCATTGATTAGTACTTTAGCCTATCTCTCCCATTCTATAAGATGACTGATATGAGGTACAATAAAATCCATGACATGGGATTGAAAATCATTACTAATTAAGTTCTCTAAAGGAAATGTTAGTAATTGTTCACCATCTGTATCTGAAGAAGATGATGTAGCTAGAGAGGTATGGGGGATTTCTGGTTGATCATCAACTGCTACTTGTTTCTACCTTTGGGTGGCCTGATCCTATTTGTGATAAAATAAATCAATATTCAAATAAATAAATCTAAAATGAAAAGTAATGAAAGTTGAAAGTTGAAATTGAAGTATACCTGTTGGCCTTGAATCATCTCATGTGTATTAAAAAATCCTGATGGGTCATTGCTATCAATGCCCAAGTAATCTTCATCTAAATTTATATTATTTAAAACTGATATGCACGTTGCGTTGGGCAAGCCACCGAGAGAGAGGGTTAGAATTTGAAATGAGGAGGAAATGTTTAGTGTCCCACTAGGGCCGGAGGAATTGGCATACATTTACCAATGTTATTTTTCCCTGATCCTCTGGTTGGCATTTTGAATTGTAGTGGTGGAGGCGGTGCCACTATTTGTAAAGAATGTGAAGGACTGCAATGTGCAAGAAAAATCATATGAAAAACTATTAAACTATTGAAAACTTGAGTCTTGTATTTAAGCAATTATATCATACCTTGTTGAGGGGTAATGTTTCACGGAGCTTGAGGTGGTCGTGTTGGAGTAGTAGTTGGTTGTGTTTGAGTTGTGTGTTGCTAGGATTGTTGTGTGGGTGTTTGAGAAGAGACAATTGCATGCGAATGCTGAGTGAGTTGGTGAAGACGATTTGGTATTGTCTAAAGTTCCTATAATGTGTCGCAACATGATCGATTGTATGTGAATTCAATATGGTAAATGGTAAATTGAAAATACAAAATGGGAATTTGTAAATAGTAAATGTTAGGGTATTACGTCTCTGGAAAAAAATTCAAACGCTTGGCGGTTCGGAGATGAGTGAACTTCCATTTCAAATTGTGAATCTGCCAACGCCTCAGTGTGTTGTTGGCCTCTTCCTCTTGATGCAACTTTTTTTCGTGGAAGGGCCTCCAAAAATATTTTCTGCAAATAGTCAATAATTAATCAGATTCTAGATGAACATAATGTTAGTCTTATGTCGAAATACAAACTTATACTGTTGTTCTTGAAATGGAATCGAAAAATTCTTCATTGTCTCATTTGTGCAAGTAGGAATTGGTTTTTCTTTTAAATTAAAAAGAGCCTCGTAATAAAGGCCAAGGAGATAGTTTGTGGAGTGAATGAATGGTTTTCGGAAAGCAATGCATTTTTAATATCATTTTTTATTTTATTCGATAAAAACGTGCACCAATCAATTTTTGATTTCGATAGTTGTAAGAATATATGCAATAGCTCAATTTGGTATATCAGTTTTCCATCCCTGCAAAACAATTCTGGCTTGAAATAAATATATCATAGCATCAAGAAAATGGTGTGCAATTCCTTGCGTATCCACACCACGTCTTGATTTGTTGACATGAGCTACAAAAAGCCAAAAAGACAGGTTAGAGATTACAGATTAGAGGTTAATATCAAAAACTAAAAATAAAAAATAAAAATTGAAAACAGTTTATACGTACAATCAACATGAAAACCGAAAGTTGATTCAAGGTACTTTTTATCAGTTTCGACCAGGGTTGCTTTCATTGTGACAACGGGTAAATTTTTGTATGGAAGGCCTGTTAAGTGATGAATATTAGCTAGATCAACACCGAATTGAAACATACAACCTGTCATCCATAGTAATAGTAAATGATTCTCCTCTCGTATTGTAAGAGGAGAGTAGGTAATTCACAATATCTTGATCTATTTCAAACCGGGAATTTTAACGAGCCCATACAAATCACGTGCATCGATCAAATCCTTATATTCTGAATTCATTTGCAAAACTGTCAGAATGTGGGGGCATAAAAAATTCCTGTAGAGTATATTCCAATTAACTGGATTCTGTGATTGATTTTGATCTTGAGCATGGCCTTGTGTCTTACTTGTAGTTGCCATTGTACTTTTCCTTGAGATTGATTGTACCTGAAAGTGATCCCTATAAACGAGAAATTTCCGGATCCGGAGAGTGTAAACAAGAAAATGATTTAATCAACTTACATATTACATAATGTTACAATAAATATTTAAATAAAGATTACATCATAACATAAGTAAATAAAGAAATAATTATAGGAAATAAATAACACAGGTGACACAATATTTATAGTGGAAAACCCCAATAGGGTAAAAACCACTTTGAAAATAACCTTTTACTTCAGAGAACTTATTTTACATCCAGTAAGATCACCTCCTCCTTTGAAACCCTATTTACTAAGGGTAAAACCAAATCACTTGATTTTCACACCTTTGATATATTTCCGAATATATCAAATGAATACCTAGAGTCTTTTTTTATATAAGGTGATCGGGTATGTCTCCCGACCCACCTTTTCAACCTAAAATGGTTGACACATACACCTAAGTTTATAATATTTAATATTAGAAATATAATCATTTCATGATATTAAATATTTAACCTAAAGTATATACCTAGGTTGGTATATTTAATAATATAAATAGAAATATTTCATATTATTAAATATTAACCTATATATTAGTGATGGACCCATATACATTAAGGGTTGGCAGGACCACTTAATCATTATGTTCCACACTCCCCTTAATGTTAAGTGGGTTAATATAACATATGCCAATAGATTACACCTGCCCGTGGTACACTACAGGATTTACAATCCTTAAACCATAAAGGTTTTAGGATAGCATATCGTTGAAGGAATTATAACACCTTCATCATACTCAATTTACCTTTCGGTACAAAATGATTTGGAATCCCAAAGATCATCCCATGATCAGTGGCTAAATATGATTTGTGAGTTTTACATGTTCTCACAGGTTCTCATAAAATGTTATTAAACCTAAGAATATAGGAGCCTTTTACAACCAAGGATCTCCTTAACAATATGCTTGTACTAGATGTTTACCAATAAACTCAATAACACTAAAGAGTTTATTGAAGATTGCCTTTAAGATCTTTCTACACTTCTTTCTAAAAAAGAAGTCAAGGAGGTATACATACCGAAGGTATTTTTACACTTGCCCAAAGGTCTTTTACAAATGCCCGAAGGTCTTTTTACAAAACCAAGTTCCATTAGGAGGTGACATTGTCATGCACACTCCCCCTCAATGGAAACTCTGACAATCCAAGCTTTTCATGAAAGTGACAAAACTTTACAACACTTAGGGACTTTGTGAAGATGTCAGCAACATGCTCTTCAGTCAACATGAACTTGAGATTTATCTCATCACTTTGCACATTCTCACGGGTGAAGCGTATATGTATCTCAATGTTCTTTGTCCTTTGATGTTGAACTAGATTCTTAATCAAGAGTAATACAACTCTGACCACCACATAGAAGATAAATACTTCCTTTAGCTTCCATGTGTATCTCTACCAATAGCCGTTGCAGCCACATGGCTTCTTTACTTCTTCCATTGTACTTCTCTACCTCAGTAGAAAAAATGGATCTTTGTTGATTGTATTTGTTGTTCCAAGTAATGGTTCCTACACCAAAAAAATTGAACACATATCAATATATTTTATAACACAACATCAGTATGGTTAGAATCACAAAATCCATATAAGATAACATTTTCATTCTTATTATAATGCAACCCATAATTGATTGTTCCTTTCAAATATCTAAATTTTTTTTTTGCAAGATTCCAATGATCTCTAAAAAAATTTCCTGCATAAACCTTGAAGTAATTCCTTTTGTATAGGAAATATCTGATCTAGTTATAGTTAGATAAATCAAACTATCAACTAACAACGTATATAAAATAGGATCAACCTTTTTCATATGTAGATTTATGATCAATATTTATTCCAACTTCCATTGAAGTAGAAAATGGTTTACAATCAATCATAAGAAACTTTTTCAATACAATGGTTGCATATTGTGTTTTGAAAAATAACAATAGAATGAAATGCAATCATACAAATAACATGATGTGAGAGACCTAACTCATTCATTTCAAAGTACTACTTCAATTTCTCTTTAATCCTATGAATTAAATCAAAATTGTCATAAGACATAAGAAAATCATCAACATATATACATATAATGATAATATGTGAGCCTTATTGCTTAATGAATATATCATTATTAGAAGAACAATTAACAAAACCTAATAGTTTAAAGAAGGAAACAATTTTCGCATACCAAGCTCTAAGAGTTTGTTTTAAACCATACAAGGATTTATCAACTTACAAACATAGTTTTCTTTACCAGTTTCTTCAAATCCTTTAGGTTGAAACATGTAAAGTTCTTCTTTTAAATTACAATTCAAAAAAGTATTTTTCTTATCCATTTGGTGGATTTCCCACCTAAATTGAGAGGCAATTGCAAATAAGGCCTAACAATATTCATTTTAGCTACGGGAAATGTCTCAACATAATAAATACCAAGTTTTAAGTGAAACCTCTGGGTAAGTGCATGAAGTTGGGGGCCAAAAAGTGGACAAGAATCTGAAAAAAGAAAAATGCGTACGCGTTTTGTTAAAACGTGCTTGTGTTTTAATTTGTTTGGCTCGAGAATCACCAAAGCATAACGCATACGTGTTACATAACACGTACGTGTTATGCCTACTATATAAACAAAAAAAGATGCATGAGCCTCTATCATTTTACCTCCCTCAAACGTGAGTTTCAGAGCTTGTTCATGCCCTCACATTTTTTTCATTTAGCTGGATCTCAAGCTCAAAGGATCATTTTTGGATCGCGGGAAGATTTGAATCGACGATGGCACCATAGAGAAGAGGTAAGAAAAATTCTTTTCTCAAAATTGCATTGAAATATGATAATTATAGATTAAAGTTTGAATTGAATACATATTTTTATTTTATAGTTAGAGGTCGAGGGAATCAACCACAACCAAACCCCTGTTATTCCCGACATCCCTCCCGAAACTCCCATAATTGCTCAACATCCTCGGGTACAAAAAAAGATTTAAGAACCCAAATAGTTGAAAACAAAATTAAAATTGAGGATTTAATCAAAACAATGAGGGATGCACAATCTACAAACCCCACCCGCCTCTCTTACAAACACATTGGAGGAATTACTTGTTCAAATTGTGTTAAACGGGCAAATTGATCATTGGACAACTTACAGAGAGGGTTGTAGGGTTTATTATTCCAACAAATTGTCATATGTGGATGTAAAGAATTTTTTTCAAAAGAACTCATATGCCCCTTATTCATGAACCGCCGCACTAATTTTCCTGTTCCACTGACATGTAAATGATTTCCCATCCATTGGTGCAATAATAATTTGATTAAAAATAATTTTTGGGACCGATGGTGGATGGTGTTTGATTTTCCACCTTGTACTAACAACAAGGTGCCACTATACTTTCTAAGGAAACTCTATTGCGAGTTTATCCTCAATGAGATCCCAAATTATTTTGATTTTTGAGATTTCCAGGCCTGGGGAAAATGATCTACATAGGATCGACCAAATGCACAACGTGTACCTATTCAGAAGGGTAGACTCCCCAAACAGAAGCCCCTTCACCCTGAGATTGTCCCTCAAGCAGTGAAGGAGACAATAGAATTTGATACACTCCACGCACTTCTGGGGCTATCTGTGACCCTTGTTCGACATACGAGGGAGATTTTTGAGCCAAATGCTCGTGGAGGTACATAGAGTATTCCCTCAGGGAGTACTAGCATGAGGCCACATTTTTTCTCATCATGTGGTAGCATATGTTTGGGGCCCGAGGAGGACGATACTTTCATGCATACTGATTTTGGTGCACCTAGTGCTAGGGGTGAACACGATAATGTCACTATGTCAGATGTCCTTTTGAGTGAGACATTTGGATTACATTCATCGACGTCACCTTTGTAGTAAATTTGTTATGTTTTGTTATGTGTGTTACAAAAAGTTTGGAGTACTTGATTTACTTATATATGTTAAATTTTTGAAATAATTATATTTGTACATGTACATGCATTGATATTATAGTGCGTGGGAGGCGCATCTTCATCCCAACCATAGGTGTGAGCACCATGCATACACATACATTCATAGAGGTAATTTAGAATGTTAATTATGTAAAATTTTCACATGTGTGTGTGTATATATATATATATATATATATATATATATTAGTTTTGAAGTCAAATATATGTATGTTCTTGTATGTCCATCTAACTCACATGATATACATGTTTGATAAAGATGTTGACTTCACTAGACACCCCACCATCTCTACGAAAAGTAGATAAAGGTGTTTCCGCTACGATTTCATCTGTGCAGCAACTCACTAAGGTATTCAAACAACACGTAAATTTTGTTAAATTTCTCGTGTAATTCATATTATGTTAAATTACATGTTAGTAATGTATTTCATTGTAGAATTATTAAATTATGTTAATAATGTCCTTCATTGTGTATATGCAGGAGTTACTTGTGATAGGTAGCAACCCTGTTCATTTGATTCAAGGCGTGGCGGGGTAAAAACAATAGTTCTATATTGATAAAATTAGTTAAAATATTGTCATTATGTAGATACATATACTTAGCTCTATTTTTGCTAATTATGATGTTAGATTTTTGATCTTATTTGTATGTAGGGAACTTCAACCCCCTCCATTTTGACTTCGAGGGCATGGACTCCTCCATCTCATCGTCTTCGTACCCCCGTTTGTACTACAGGAGCTCCCGATGACTCATCTGAGTGTGAGATGCAAATTCAGCGTGATCAACAACTTGTAGTAAGTTTGTGTATTTATATAAATACTTTCATTCTAGCATGGTCTTAAATACATGTTAAAAACATATATAAATTAAGTTTTGACAAAAAAACATTATTTGCATTTACAGGCTCATCTATAGATGAGTATTCAACGGAAGAGGACTCGAAGCATGGGCTCGGATGATCAAAAGTCATCTCATGGATCTCCATCTTTGTCTAAGGGAGGGCCTTATTGGAGCAAGGCCAAGAGAGCGATAGATTTTGATGAGTAGGATATATATATGTCTTACATGACAATGTTTTTGTATGCCTATGTGCATGGCATTGTATGTACGCCTATATGGCATTTGAACTTGATGGTATATGCCCTATTTGGGCATTTTTGTATTTATTATGCACATTAAAATACTATTTGGAACTTGATAATTTTGTATGAGACCTTACATTTTTAAGATTATTTTTCGCATGAATCTAATATGATGTGCACTTGACAATATTTAAGACATTATGGATTATTTTTTCATTTATTGGTGATGTACATGTACTAGCATTTTCAATGTATAATATGCATCAAACTTTGGAAATCAATATTTATATAATGTATGTATATAAAGAGTTACCTAATATGAGTAATTATTCATTCAATTTATCAATGTGTATATGTGTATTTACCTTACTTGTGCTTCTTCTTGCTCATGGTCTCTTTGTACTGGTTCCTATCTTATCATGCACTTACTACATTATTCTATGCTTCGTAGTCTTCTCCCTTGTTAAAACACCCAACAATCATCACAATTTGATGCCTTTCATCTGTTGATATTTTGAGAATGTCTCTCCATATACATTACTCCAATGTTTGAGAATGTCTCTAGATGTAATGACATTCTAATTCAGACACTCAATGATTCTTGATTGTCTAATCCTATCCAATTCATGTTACTACCTTTAAATCTGTAGGCATTTCAAGTTATTTGGAAATCACATCACACCCTTCACTAGGCTTGATGACTACCCCTATCATTTTTAAGGTGCTTTTGAAAGCATCCATGGGTTTATCATAACATAAATTATCAATGAATGGAAAGTCACAAAGCCGTAGGCCAGCTGACTCCCATCTAGAACTAAATAAGAAAGATTTACTAGGTGATTGATAAATCCTATGTGTTCTTAGACATACCCCTATCAAATTCATTCTTAAGAAAATCTAGTCATTAAGGGCTCTAAGCGACTACGCTCGGACGAGGTAGCCCTACACTAATTGGACTGCACTATTTCATGTATTTGCAAACAATAGCATAGTGAGAGAACCAAAAGGAGACACCATGAGAGGATTTCATAGAGGGCCCCAATGTGGAGGTCTCGATCTAACGAGACGTCTCTAGGTGCCACGGAGTTTGAGAAATCACCCGTCAAAGATATGGCGTGTTTGGGCCTCAGGGCTCTTAAGTGACTACACCGAGACGAGGTAGCCCGAAAGCACGGGGAGCATAGGGAACTAAAAAAAAAAAGTCTCCACTAGTGTTCATCAGGCCACTTCAACCTATTGGTGTAGTTGGTTCGGTCCCATGAGCTTCCATTTGCAAACTACAGTGTCTGGCAGCCCTATACTGACTCAGACTGCACTATTTCACGCGTTTATAAACAATAGCACAACGAGAGAACCAGATGGAGATGGAGAAAACCGTGAGAGGATTTCATAGAGGGAACTAACGTGGAGGTCTCGGATCTGACGAGACATCTCTAGGTGCCACGGAGTCCGAGAAATCACCCACAAAGATATGGCATGTTTGGGCCTCAGGGTTCTTAAGTGACTATGCCCGGACGAGGTATCTTGAAAGTACGGGAGCATAGGGAACCAAAAAAATCCTCCACTAGCATTCACTAGGACACCTGATGTGTTGGCGTAGTTGGTTCGGTCCCACGAGCTTCCGTTTGCAAACTACAACGTCTGACAACCCTACATTGACTCAGACTACACTATTTCGCGTGTTTGCAAACAATAGGACAATGAGAGAACCGGATAGAGACAGAGAAAAACTTGAGAGGCTTTCATAGAGGGCTTCAATGTGGAAGTTTTGGATGTAAAGAGACATCTCTATGTGCCACGAATTTTGAGAAATCACTCATCGAAGATATGGCGTGTTACGGCCTCGGGCTCTCTTAAGGGACTATGCCCGAACGAGGTAGCCCGAAAGCATGAGCAGTATAGGGAACCAAAAAAAATCCTCCACTAGTTCTCACCAGGCCATATGGATGTGTTAGCTCATATGGTTCGGTCCCCAAGCTACCGTTTGCAAAATACAACATCTACAGTGACCTTACACCGACTCGAGACTACACTATTTCTCTTGTTTAAAAACAATAGGACGAAGAGAACCGAGATAGAGACGGAGAAAACCAAGAGAGGATTTGTAGAAAGATTCAACATGGAGGTTTTAGATCTGATGAGACATCTCTAGGTGCCATGGATTCTGAGAAATCATATGTTGAAGATATAAGGTGTTTTGGTCTCGGGGCACTTAAGCGACTACGCTCGAACAAGGTAGCTTGAAAGCACGGGGAGCGTAGGGAACCAAAATGAAGGCTCCACTAGTGTTCACTAGGCCATTTGGATGTGTTGGCCCAAACGGTTTGGTCCCAAGAGCTTCCGTTTGCAAACTACTTGACCTCACGGCATCCTTATACCGACTTAGACTACACTATTTAGCGCGTTTGTAAACAATAAGACAACGAGAGAACCAAATGGAGATGGAGAAAACCACTATAGGATTTTGTAGAGTGCCTTGACATGGAGGTTTTGGATCGACGAGACATCTCTAGGTGCCACGGAGTCCGAGAAATCACCCGTCGAAGATATGGCATGTTTGGGCCTCATGGCTCTTAAGCGACTACGCCTGACGAGGTAGCCCAAAGCACGGGAGCATAGGGAACCAAAATGAAGCCTCCACTAGCATTCACCTGGCCACCCCGACGTGTTGGCATAGTTGGTTCGGTCCCACGAGCTTCCGTTTGCAAACTACAGCATCTGGCAGCCCTATACTGACTTAGACTACACTATTTCAAGCGTTTGCAAATAATAAAACAACGAGAGAACCGAATGGAGACGGAGAAAACTGCAAGAATATTTTGTAGAGGGCCCAAACATGGAGGTCTCAGATTGGATGAGACATCTCTAGGGGCCACGGAGTCCGAAAAATCACATGTCGAAGATATAAGGTGTTTTGGTCTCAGGGCTCTTAAGAGACTACGCCCGAACGAGGTAGCCTGAAAGCACGAGGAGCGTAGGAAACAAAAATAAGCCTCCACTAGCATTCACTAGGCCATACGGATGTGTTGTTCCCAGATAGTTCGGTCCCAAAAGCTACCATTTGCAAAATACAACATCTAGCAGCCTTACACTGACTCAGACTACACTATTTCGCGCGTTTACAAACAATATGACAGAGAGAGAACCAGATGGAGATGGAGAAAAATGTTAGAGATTTCATATAGGGCTTCAACATGGAGGTTTTAGATCTAATGAGACATCTCTAGGTGCCATGGAGTCTGAGAAATCACATGTCGAAGATATAAGGTGTTTTGGTCTCAAGGCTCTTAAGAGACTTCGCCTGAACAAGGTAGCCCAAAAACACGGGAGTGTAGGGAAGTAAAATGAAGCCTTCACTAGCATTCACCAGGCCATTTGGATATGTTGGCTCAGATGGTTTGGTCCCATGAGCTTTCGTTTGCAAACTACAGCCTTTGGCAGCCTTACACTAACTTAGACTACACTATTTCACGCGTTTGCAAACAATAGGACAACGAGAGAACCAAATGGAGATGGAGAAAACCGTGAGAGGCTTTCATAGAGTTCCCCAACATGGAGGTTTTGGATCTGATGAGATGTCTCTAGGTGCCATGGAGTCTGAGAAATCACCGTCGAAGATCGGCATTTTTGGCCTCAGGGCTCTTAAGGGACTATGCCGGACGAGGTAGCTGAAAGCACGGGTGGAGGAAACCACCAATGTTCAATGATTTTTCCACAGGATGCAACTATGTAGACTATGAACTTAGTTTTGTTGGGGAGACCACCAATGTTCCAACTATTCATTTTGAAAGAATGAATATCTTCAATCAAACAGAGAATGAAGAGCCTGAATTTTTTTGGACATTACAAAAGGTTGTTTGTGCCCAAAAAGAAGCTGAAGGCCATATAAATTTTCAGTCTTCAACTTTAGATGACAATGAACATCATGAAGAAAAATAATTAGGTGAAGATGTCACTATGATTCAAGAAGAAATGCCTCTTGAAAGTCATAAAGAGTCAATTTGATTACCCAAAACATCTGGAAGAACTTAAAGAGAAGATACAAAGCGAGAAATGGAAAAATGGGAAGCATGGAAGGATCACAACTTAACTGGAATGGAAGATCTATGTGATGTTGTCGATAGAATCATGGATAATCTTAAGGACAACATGCCAAGTTGATTATTTTTATTAATCCCAACTGCTTCAACTTCACAAATCAAACCAGGTAGTTCCAAAAGCGGCATCGACAAGAAAAATTACAATGAAGTATTGATAATCGAGCCTGAAACTCGTTTAGAATTGTAATTTATTTGAAGCTCATTTGAAGCTCTTCAATACTAACATGGAAATATTGTTAGTGCCCTATGAAATCCTCTCGTGGTTTTATCCATATTCATCCGGTTGTCTCGTTGTCCTATTATTTGCAAACACACGAAATAGTGTAGTCTAAGTCAGTGTAAGGCTGCTAGATGCTATATTTTGCAAACGGTAGCTTGTGGGGCACGAACCATCTGGGCCAACACGTCCAAATGTCCTGGTGAACGCTAGTGGAGGCTTCGTTTTGGTTCCCTACGCTCCCGTGCTTTGGGCTACCCTCGTCCGAGGCGTAGTCCCCAATGACCGAGGCTCAAACACGCCATATCTTTGATGCGTGATTTCTCGAGACTCCGTGCCACCTAGAGATGTCTTGGTAGATCCGAGACCTCCATATCGGGTCCCTCTATGAAATTCTCTCGTGGTTTTCTCCATCTCCATCCGGTTCTCTCGATGTGCTATTGTTTGCAAACGCGTAAAATAGTGCGGTTTAAGTCAATGTAGAGTGCCAGAGGTGTATTTTGCAAAAGAATCTCATGGGACTGAACCAACTATGCCAACACATTGGGGTGGCCTAGTGAACACTATTGGAGGCTTCGTTTTGGTTCCCTACGCTCCCCGTGCTTTGGGCTACTCCGTCAGGAGTAGTAGCTTAAGAGCCTTGAGGCCCAAACACACCATATCTTTGATGGGTGATTTCTCAAACTTCGTGGCACCTAGAGACATCTCGTTAGATCCGAGACCTCTATGTCAAGGCCTTCTACAAAATCCTCTCGCGGTTTTCTCCTCTCCATCTGGTTCTCTCTTTGTTATTTTTTGCAAACACGCGAAATAATGCAGTTTGAGTCAGTGTAGGGCTGCCAGAGGCTGTAGTTTGCAAACGGAAGCTCATGGGACCGAACCAACTATGCCAACATGTTCGGGGTGGCCAGGTGAATGCTATTGGAGGCTTCTTTTTTTGTTCCCTATGCTCCCCGTGCTTTCGGGATACCCCATCAGGCGTAGTCGCTTAAGAGCCTTGAGGCCCAAACACGCCATATCTTTAATGGGTGATTTCTCGGACTCCATGGCACCTAGAGACATCTCGTCAGATCCGAGACCTCCATGTCGGGGCTCTATATGAAATTATCTCACGGTTTTCTCCATCTCCATTCGGTTCTCTTGTTGTCCTATTGTTTGCAAATGCTCAAAATAGTGTAGTCTAAGTCGGTGTGTATTTCAGAGACGCTATAGTTTGCAAATGAAATCTTGTGGGACCAAACCAAATATGCCAACACATCGGGGTGGCCAGGTGAATGCTATTAGAGGATTCATTTTGGTTCCCTACGCTTCCCGTGCTTTCGGGCTACCCCGTCTAGGCGTAGTCACTTAAGAGCCTTGAGGCCCAAACACGCCATATCTTTGGGTGATTTCTCGGACTCCGTGGCACCTAGAGAAATCTCCTCATATCCAAGACCTCCATGGTAGGGCCCTCTATGAAAATATTCTCACGGTTTTCTTCGTCTCCATCCGGTTCTCTTGCTGTGTTATTGTTTGCAAACGTGCGAAATAATAGTGAGTCTCGGTCAATGTAGGGCTGATGACTTTGGAGTTTGCAAACGGAAGCTCATGGGACCAAACCAACTACACAAAAATGTCAGGGTGGCTAGGTGAATGCTAGTGGATCATTCATTTTGTTCCCTGCGCCCTCGTGCTTTTGGGCTACCTCGTCCAGGCATAGTCGCTTAAGAGCCTTGAGGCCCAAACACGCCATATCTTCGACAAGTGATTTCTCGGACTCCGTGACACCTAGAGATGTCTCGTCGATATTTGAGACCTCCATGTGGGGCCCTCTACGAAATCCTCTCAGCTTTCTCCATCTCCATCTGGTTCTCTCGCTGTTCTATTGTTTGCAAACGCGTGAAATAGTGTAGTTTGAGTCGAGTGTAGGGTTGCACAGAAAGGTTGTAGTTTGCAAACGGAAGATCGTGGGGCCGAACCAACTACACAAACACATCGGGTGGCCAAGTGAATGCTATTAGAGCATTCATTTTTGTTCCCTACGCTCCCGTGCTTTGGGCTACACCGTCTGGGCATAGTTGCTTAAGAGCCTTGAGGTCCAAACATGCCATATCTTGATGAGTGATTTATTGGACTCGTGGCACCTAGAGATGTCTCGTCGGATCCGAGACCTCCACATCATGGCCCTCTACAAAATCCTCTTTAGTTTTTCTCCATCTCCATCTGGTTCTCTCTTTGTCTTATTGTTTGCAAATGCGCGAAATAGTGCAATCTCGAGTCGGTGTAAGGTTGCAGACATTGTAGTTTGCGAACGAAACTTGTGTGATGAACCAACTATGCCAACATGTTGGGGTGGCCAAGTGAATGCTAGTGGAGGCTTCTTTTTGGTTCTCTATGCTCCCGTGCTTTCAGGCTACCTCGTCTGGGCGTAGTCCCTTGCATGCTTGAGGCCCAAACATGCCATATCTTGACGGGTGATTTCTCGGACTTCGTGGCACCTAGAGACATCTAATTAGATCTAAGACCTCCATGTTTGCAAACGTGCAAAATAGTGCAATCTGAGTCGGTGTAGAGCTACCAAAGGCTGTAGTTTACAAATGGAAGCTCATGGGACCGAACAACTATGCCAACACGTTGGGGTGGCGAGTGAATGCTAGTGGAGCATTAGTTTTGGTTCCCTATGCTCCTGAACTTTAGGTCTACCCCATCCAGGTGTAGTCGCTTAAGAGTCCCGAGGCCTTGTTGATCTAAAAAATTGTCGGTTATGTAGGGTGGGGAAACATGCCAACAGTGTGTAGGGCATAGCCCTCTTTGAGACAACAAAGTGAAATGGTTTATTGCTAATCTATTAAGTAGGAATCTCATGCAAATCTACACTATTCTAACTTCAGGGTTTGGGATCTCATCCCAATAGAGGTAGTTAAATCAACGAACAAAAAGGTAGGAGGGACGGAAGCGAAGGAGGGTAGATACGAAGGAAGAAAAGAAATAAATTCCAAGATGGAAAGGTCAGAAGGTTTATACTTTGGGCTAGTAGTAAACAGAGCCAAACTTACTTGCATAAACGATTAAAGTAATACTGATGAACATATGACAATAATAGGAATGAATCCAACAGAATAAAAACATAGATCTAACTCAAGAAAGATCTTATGCAAATAACACACACATTAAGCACAAAGTCTGAATATATGTATTAATATTTTTCTGTTACAAGAAAGCACAAAGTCTTTCTCTTTTCACTTCTCTTTTCATACAAAAATGTCCACATGGAATACAACAAATATTCCAGTATTTATAGAAGGAGAAGAGGAAAGAAGACAAAAACAAACTAACCACTATTTACAAAATATCTTACAAGATATTTACAAAATATCTAAAAAGTCAAAAGTTGACTTTGGGCAAGTTTTTGGATGGCAACATCCCATGGTGTAACATGGATGATGTCATCATAAATGCCAACATGCTTTTTAAATATTTTACACAAGAGGAGAAACTACTCCTCATCATCCCTTTGCTTAAACTTAGTGTCTTGCTTGATCAGGAGAGTCGATGTGACACTGTGCTCGATATTCCATAAACTTGCTGATCATTGCATGAAGTTGATTATGATCTGGACCTTTGAAATGGCCAATGACTTCGCAAGTTTCTTTCTCATTCTTGAGCTTGTTAGGTAACTCGGTGAACTCCTCACACTCATCGATCAAGAAGCCAATGAAATCACGGCAGGCCAAGAGGTTATTGATTGACTCTCGGTCGAAAGTGACCTCTAGTGCCAAACCTTGAGTGACTATAGCCTTGAAGCGATTGGAATGTATCATCTGCTTCCCTCAAGGTGTACGATTCACCGAGAATCCCTAAAGACATCTTTGTAAATTATCTGCTCCATGTTGTTTCGTATGTGTCAGGGCTTCATCCTTGATTTTATCTATCCTCTCCAGGATATATTCCATTTGATCGACCAGTAATCTAATGCAACAAGAGCTTTATTATGTGCCCGTGGGTGATCGATGACACCGACCTTCAATAGGTCGTCAATTGAGTAGTTATCCATTGCTTGGAATGTTTCATGTTGCAACCTGGCATTATCCAACTCCTCGGAGAGGGAACCTGCTACTGCTTATAGCTCCTTATTTTCTTGATCTATATCCTGGTAGAGCACTGTGAATTTCTTAATCATTTCCTCACTATCTCTGAGGATTCACTCAATCCAAGAGGATACTGCTGTGCCTTGTTCACCAATCTTAGCATATTCATTTATTTTATCCTGACTGAGAACTTCAATGGGTTTGGTGGCAGTCACAGGAGGAGCGTTGCCCATTCTCTCCAATGCTTGGAGGAGATGTTTGTTTTGTTCCTTGAGTATTCTCTTCTCCTCTTTTGCTTCTTGGAGATTTTTGCAGAGAGCATCCACTGCAGACAAGGCTTCCCCTTGCAGGCTTTCAGATGAGGTCCCCATTGTGACTTGAGTCACTGTGAAGTCTGTGGGAGACAGATCCTTCTTTTCCTTGGTGGGATCCGGGTAAGCAATCTCCATGACTCTCTCCCCGAAGTGCTCTTAGAAAAGTGAGTTATCACTTTCTGCTTCTTGGGTCCCTTCTTTGGAATAATAGAGAAGTCCATGGGTGCGATGGGAACCTTTCTCTTATGCTGGCCCAGATGGTCAGAAATCCAGCTAGGACTTATGGGAGAGGGAGTAGAGGGAATAGAAGAAGAAACGGGAGTGAAAGGGGAAGCAACTGTAGAGGCCTTAGGGAAGTATGTTGAAACACTTGGTGGTGGCATTACAAGGAGTCCAATGCGCTGCTACTTATGGGGACTCGGGTTCTGCGAGGAGAAGAAAAGGACATGGAAACGAAGGGATCTGCATTGGATGGAGGGAACACTGGGTGACAGATCCATGATGGAGGAGAAGATAAAAGAGGTGTGAGATGGAAGGGAGGAAGGAGAGAAGAAGACACATCCATAGGAATAGATGCTTCAATGACAGGAGGAGGGGAAGGAATGGAAGAAGGGACGCTGGGTACCTTAGCGGTTGTAGTTGTGACAACATCATGAGTGGATGTATCTGTTGAAACCTACATTGTCTCTTCTTCTTTACTGGAGACACCGGTGTCGACCACTTGCTTCTCGAAGTAGAAGAAAGGCCTTCAGGAGCTTCTTCTTGTTTGCTTGATTCACCCTCCTTGTCCTTTCCTTTTCCTTTCGGCACTTGGGTTGGTCTTGGAGGTGCTCTACCTGAAGGAGAAGTAGTGAAATCTACTCCGAGGTAGGTGAGACCATTCTGTTTGCACCAATGTTTGGTGTTTGCGCAATGTGGGCTTAACCCTTTCCTGAATGGTTTTGGCACCTTAGCTCTGTCGATCTCCATGAATGGCCAATCGTCACCATCCGTGTCAAGGTAAATCTGATCAATTTCTTGATCGAGTCTCTTGAAATCCCTTTGGGACAATAACAATGCCATAGTGGACGATCTCCCGTGAGCCACCAGGAGTGATCTTTTACGATGTCTATTTCATGTGTCAATTCGATCCAGATGTCCTCAATCTTAGGAACATGGATGGGATCAATTTTTTCATTTGGGAGGCAACTCCGACAGTCGAAGGTGGGCCTTGCTGGGAAGTTGTGCTTCAAATTTAGCAATTCCATCTCAGCATACATCTCCCATGCTTTGTCCATTGTGGTGCGGGTGTATTGGTCAATCTGTAAGGGGGGAATGGAGTTCCTCCTTTCTTTCTCTTCATGCACTTCTCATGGTAAGTGATCAGTTGCCTTGACAACTCCAAGAGGATCAACTTTGGCCCTACATACCTTGGCAGCTTCGTTGGTTCACCCTCGAAATTCACAGCTCTGAGGTATGTGAATGTGGGGAATTGTGTGAACAATGCTCCCCATTTCTTTGTAGCATTAATTACACTCGGGCTGGTCCGACCATGTCTCATGTTCGACCTCAGCAAGCAGATTACCTCATAGAAGAAGGCATCATTAATCTTAGAAAACTTAGAGATGTTGGCCTTGAGCTTTAGTTCTAGGTAGAACTCATATATCTTGACTTGGGGCCATACCCCATTTCGAGCCAACCTACGAAATCCCTTGTTGATGTTACACGTATACAACGTAGGAATTCATGTAGAACTTCCCAGTTGTTAGGACTTGTTGAAGCTGCTGGGAGATGGTGTCACTGATGATTTCACCTCAGCCAAAATGCTGATCAGGTGCATTTTTGCTCGTGGTCTCCAGGTACCTCAGCATCCATTTGTGGAAATAATGGGCATCAGAGAGCCCAAATACTCTATTAGGAATATGATTGTATCACTCAACTCCTCATTGAAGTCACTACGGTGGATGGTCTGTGGCCATCTGCTCACCGACTTCTTGTTCTTTAGATAAAGCTCATTCATCATTTGCATGCATTTATCCTCATTGTCGTCCCAGGCCTTCTTGCAGTCTTCTAGACTTATTTCTACATATTGCCTGTGATGAGGAATGCCCGAGCAGGGGTGGTTCAAAGTGATGGGATGTGAGGTTGATGATCATCTTTTTCTCTGTCTTCAACACATCTAGTGTCCTTGTTATAACACTGGGTAACCAACATGATGAATTCATTATTTACGAAACTTCTTGGCAACCCTCTTTGCAAAGTGCAATCCACTACCCACTAGTTTGTTCATCCACGAAGCCACTACTTTCTGGTCGGTCCTCACCCAGAAGTCATCCATATCAATATGCCCTAGCTTAGAGTCTCTGATGTCGAGGTCGCTCTCTGCATATGAGTTAGGCATCCTGACTTTCTAATATTTGTACTTCATCTCTTGTTGACTACTTAGCTTTAGCTTTAGACTTTGTTGGTTTTTTGCTTGATGAAGACATGTGTGAGCTCAAGGATGGCTGTTGTTGTTCTGCAAGAAGAATCAAGGAGGTCCAACATAGAAAATCCATGTCAACTGTCATGTTATTCATACTGAAAGCTTGCAGAATGAAGAACAAACAATTATAAGGCTTAGGGTGCAAGGCGTAGGTTCGCACATGCTGCAAAGGCTTAAAATGCTAGGTGCGCTTTGGAAGATGTCGACATGAAAAAAGTTGCGCCCATGTTCATAAGAGAAAATTTGCACCAAGTTTAGAAAGGCGCAATTTTGCAAGGTGTTGCACGAAAAGTTTCAGTGCCAAGGATAAGGCGCGGGCACAGTTTTGTAACACACAACATGGCATGTTGATGTCAAGGAATATGTGCCTGTGCCTTAGGAAATTTCACTTTAGTGGGGTGTAGGAAAAGTATGTGTTACATGCATTTTAAGTGCACCATGGCGTGACTGTGGGAGGTATAACATGGAAAGACAGTGCGCCAAGGGTTTGATGATTTTTTGTAATTTCTTTGATTTCTTTAAATGGTAAAGAGAGGGTTTTAACAAGATAGCAAGAAGGGAAATATGGCCTTTTGGTTTCTTCGAGAGGTAGGGCCTTCCAGATTTACAGATCTAGAAGGAGAGGAAAAGGGGTTTCAGTTGGTTATAGATTGTTAGGTTCTCTCTTTGATTTAATCTTTTATACAAGCCCTAAGCCTAACACAACCAAAACAAAAACCACAACAACAACAAGGATGGCGAAGCCACTTACCCCGATTTATAAAGATGAAGAATGACGTGGGATCCACAAGCTCAAAAAATGGCACGCGGGGGACAAGGACGGCCGACGAGAGAGAAAATACTTTTTCAATTTTTAAAACGTGAAAATGACAGGTGTTGGGCACCTATTTATAAGAAAACTTGCATTTATTATTTCACCAACTTTCTTTGGTGCACCTTTGGGAGTGTCTACACGACAAAAAGTGCCTTTGCGCAACCTTATGGATGTCAACACAACTCTTCCAGCACCTAAGCGCATATTTCTGGATGTTGACATGATAATTTCAGCACCAAAGAGGCGCAACTTCATTGATGTTGACACAACAATGAGTGCGCAAAGGATTTTAAGGTGGTGCAAATTTGGGTATGTTGACATGACATTTCCTACGCCTAGTTCAAAAAGGCGCAATTTTAGAATGTTGACACATGAAAAATGCGCGAGGGAAAAAGCTGAAAAAAACTAAGTTCAAAAATAGCTTGATTTTTGAAAGGGAGTTTAGGCCATTTGAACGTTAACGAGACTTCCTTTGGGGACCAAAATGGAAATTTTGGTATGGTTACCTACAAATTTCCTTGTCGATTCTGCAAGAAAATAGGCCCAAACACGCCATATCTTTGACGGGTGATTTCTCAGACTCTGTGGCACCTAGAGACATCTCTCATTGATCGAGACCTGTGAGACCTCCATGTAGAGCCCTCTACGAAAGTTTCTCCATCTCCATTCGAGTTAGTGTAAGGTTGTCCATTGCAATCACCTGAATAATATAGGTGGTTCATACAATATAGGTGGTGAAATGAGAATTTTAATAAGATATTTTTACAATATAGGTGGTGAAATGAGAATTTTTGTTTGTCATTCCTTTCTAATATTTAATTTCTCTTAGCTTCACTTGGCTTCAAGAATAATAAATTCTCTCTTGAGACATGTTGCTACAACCATGTGAAGGTGGAAGCTTTTTTGGCACAACTAACCTGCATAAACATGTTAGTAAGTAATTAAATAGAATTTTAAATCATACAAAATTTACACAAAATCATTTAAGTAAATATTCAAATTAAATTCATGAAGAACATACATTTGCAAATTCAATCCAATAAACCACATGGATCAACTCTATTCTTGACAAGTAGAGATGATCGATTCACAGAACCTTCCAGATTTTTGTTTGATGGTCGACCTCAATATTTGATCAATTTAATATTTGTTGTAAGGACCAAATGTGAATAGTGAAGTATCTTCTGATGTACTTCATAGTCTTCAAACAACCAAATTTTTGAATTTTTGATAGGATATTGTCGAAGCCAAGTTCCAGTGACTACCACTGATCCAGTGGGATACTCAAGGTCTTCACCATTAATATTTGTGGAAGTCAATTTTTCCCCTTTACACAACAAGTTAGAAGTATTTTATTCCCTCTTCGTTAAATTCCATCGCAATAAGTACAAAAATGTGCCTTATGTATCACAAAGTAAAAATATTCATTCAATTTATAAATACATTAAGAGTTGACCATTTAATAATTTATAAATCTAAAACATGGCATGTACATATATGTATGTACCTTGTTGCACTAAATCGAGACTTGGTCAAAGTCGATGATGTTGTTATTTGATCTCGAAGACCCTGCAAGTTTAATGATCTCGTGGAACTTAATGTGTGTCGAATGGAATTAGATGTCTACAAGTACATTCATCCTCCCACTGCGTATTTTGTGACTCACAATAATTTCACGTAAAATCAATGCATGATATACAAAAACATGTCATGCACATAGTATAAATAGTCTAAGTATTTTCATTTGAACTACGGAATGAGTGCATATCACTTGATCCTCGTGAATCTGTCATACAATATTCAAATTTTTCCAGATGTTGTTGCTCTATCAACCAAAAATATCTACGAACCATTGATCTCTCTTGAGATTCATGGCCCATATTCTTGACATACCAATCAAAAATATTTTTGCATCTGTAAATTTAACACCATCCTTAAACTTTAACTCTTCTCTTGTAAGTTCTCTTTTCACTCATGCTCCCGCACCATCATGCTCTCCTTTTCCATGCCCTGCCTCAGTAAAACTCCAGATATGTTTTACATTTGTTTCCTTGTGCATCCTTCTTAGCCAATAAAACATCCGTACATTCTTGAATCATGATGTGCAATTGTCCGACCAAATGTAATATTGATCGAAACTAATTTTCCTCTCATTCAAATTTCACATAAAACACCTAGAAACACCCTTGTACATATTTACGTAGAATGTGTCTAATTATCAATGATGTAGAAATGATACTCTCTTAATATTTTTGATCTTGCTCAAGACTTTCGGGAGAGTGCATGAATGTTATATGCACGAAAATAGAAACTTGTACTTCGAGTTATAATATTGAGACCGAACCTCTATTTGTGGTTGCTGCAATGTGTAATTATCTTCGATATCAACTAATGAAACAATAGTACCAAGTGGGAATGTGTCCTTGCTTAACTCAAATTGTTCATCCAACCATCGAGCTCTATGTGTGTGCCTTACATACTCATAAAACATTTCCTCTCTAAATTTGACCATATATTTTGATACAGGTAATTGTTTTGTAACAAGCTCACACCTCTTAGATTATTTTCCATCTTTTAATTGATATGCCACCGATTTATATTTGGTGAAATCAACTAATTCTTTTCCCGTTGAATTTGTACTCTCCTCGTGGATACAAATTTTTAGATTTGGCAAGCCACCGCATACATTACACGCTCCATAAAAACATGCTTTGTTATAAAAAAATTTCTTGTTTATTTTTCACAAAATATTGTCGAAATAAATTCCCTTGAAGTTTTTTATGGGAAATTTATTCCACACTCCTGCAACATGATGTCAAGTATGCAAAACACTACGTATTTGACAAAAAAAATATCATAATGCATTGAAAATTCAACATGATGCTGCCGCAATAATAAGTGGTACGTGAGTGATTGATTTCACATAAAAGGGTTTTCTC